>UCOH01004743.1:0-39626 GCA_900474275.1 Synergus japonicus | reverse complement strand
TATATATATATATATATATATATATATATATAGTACATAAAGAATAGTATTTTCTCTTGTAATTAGAAACTTTTTCCTAGAGTCTTAATTGAGCCAATTACAGAATTTAGCAGATTCTCGACTTTGAATCTTCACAAGAGAAATGGAAAGCTCTCGACGAAGATAATAAGGATGAGCTGGTTAATTACGATTTTCCAATTAAAATGTCAAATTGGGCTGTAGTGCATTGTGAATCGGGCGCTTCAATAGCGATTTCCATTATCGCTCGTACGCTACGATAATTTGCGATCAAGCTCTACTGCTATGCATGCCAAAACGTTACCGGTGTTTCGGAAGCGATCCTTAGCTCTTGTGTTTACTTCTGTGAAATCGATTTGCAGACATGCGGAAAGATATTGTTACTCGAAATTTCCGCGACTCAGAGCTAATATAACTCTCGGTTCTCGCTTATTGTAATATAAACAATAATACTTCGTCTGGTGAAAAATTTTGAAACTAAAACTTTTGAACCTTCAAATAAACGAATTTTTCTATTTTAAACTGTAAACATTTATGCAAATAAATTAATGTTTTAACACTGTTTATAGTGAAATTTTAAGAGGTTTCTAAGCATTTTTATAAGATGCATTTTTATGAGATTTCTAATAATTTTCAGTGATTTCAAGAGATTTTGTGTCTTTAAAAGATTTTGTGATATCTACATTATATATCTTTCATAACGGATGAGTCGGAGTGAGTGGTGGTGGTAACCCGCTGACCCGCCGAAGGGTGTCCAATTATTATAGAGATCAAAAACGAAAGTCGTGCTTAAATAAGAAATTAACTTACAGCCTGCTTGATAATCTTGCCTAACACGCAAAGCGATTCTTTATGAAACTCGAGGGAAAATGAAGCAAACGAAAACAACGAAATGGCTTCAGCAGTAACATACCGCATCTACACGTGCAATAAAGTGCGTCCCCTTTCGCAACGTTTCTTTATCGTACGCATAAGTCTCTGATCTCTGCACTTTTCCCTGGAGGACGTTGCGTTGCTACAGCACAGCATCCTCCTCTTTATAGTGCAGCCTTCTGTTGCGGCTAAAGCCTTCTATCAAAGTAACATAATTCGATACGACAAAAAATTCTATGCTTGGGTGAACACTCCCCCTTCCAGTAGACTAGCGCTGGCGACTCTTTCGAGACGTAATGGATGAGATGGAGAAGATTTGCGAGAGCCATAATGGGAGAGAGGACGAAGATTAAGATAAAGATGAAATGGATTGAGGGTGAAAATTGTGGGATATAAGTAAAAGAGTATCAAAAGGTAAACTTTTTATCAGTGACATCTTTATCTGCTGAAAAAAATCCCAAGCTTCAAATCGTACCACTTTTTTTAAATTGATTTTGTGCAATTTTAAAGAAAAATTCGACTAATCGATTTTTTTTACGTAACGTGTTTTTCCGAATTGTTTGCCATTTGTTCCGTTTTTAAGTTCCTTCTTTTTCTCGTCGTTAGCTTTTGAGAGTAGAAGGAAATTCAGGCACATACATATAAACGAAATGCAATAGAATGGCCACGAGATTCAATTTTTCTATTTTAGTGATATTTACCTGTTTTTCCCGACTTTCAGACAAATTTCCCTAAAAAATCGTTTACAAATTATGAAAATCTCGTAAAATTCTATAAAATTCTATAAAATTCCATGAGCTTTTTTAAATCCTTTATAATTCCTTCAAATACATAAAGATTTTTTTTAATTCTTGAAAGCCTCTTGAAATTCCATAAACTTCTACGAAATCTTTTATAAATCATAAAAATTTTGTGAAATCCTTCAGAATGACATGAGGAAAATTTTAATTCTTTAAAATCACTTTAAAATAATTAAAATTTCTTAAAATTCTTACATGCCTTTTAAAATCCTTTTAAATTCCACGAGAATATTTATAATTCCTTAAAAACTCTTAAAATTCTTTCAAGTTACTAAAATTCCTTTATAATTCCATGAAAAACTTTTAAATCCCTTAAAATTAGTAAAAAAGACTTTTATATTATTTGAAATCTTTTCAAAATTCCCTAAAATTCCAAAAAACTTTAGAAAATAATAAAGATCTCATGAAATCCTTTAAAAATTCTCAAGGAACTTTAAAATTCCTTGAAATTCTTTGAATTTCCTAAACATCCTTAAAAATCTCATAAAGTTTGATTAAGTCCTTTTAAAATAAAATTAAAACTTTCAAATATCATACAAATCTTTTTTAATCCTTTTAAATTCCTAAAATAAACCTCTTAAAATTCTTTAAAATTATGGAAAATGTTTTGAAATCATTAGAAATCTAGAGAATCTCAGCAAATACCCGAAAATAATTTATAATCCTTCAAAATCTGTGGATAGTTTCTAAAATTTGTTAAATAAATGATAAAAGTTGTATATGTAATACGACAAAAATAACAAACATAACATATTTTATCTTTTGAAATCCCTCAAAATCCCTAGAAATTGCACTAAAATATCATTTAAAAATAGATTAAAGAAGGAACCTATATAAATCTCGTATAATAAAATACCAGCCTGTATTTTATGAATATGACAAACTTTTTTTTTTTCCCTGACATTTCCTTGACTTCCCTGATATGTGGCCAATCTATGCACCAAATAATCCAATTATTTATTTACAATTTGAATTAATACTGCTACACTCAAACCAGGCTTATCACCTGCTCGTTAAATGCGAAAAAGAAGAGAGACAGGGAAAGAGAGCGAGAGAAAAGCTGCAAGATGTCGAAAAAAAGTGAGACGAGAAGAAGCCGAACGAGCCTCGTATCTGTGTAGCCGTTTACGTAATCTCGCACATAGATACATAATGCACCCACTTTGTCGTGGACACGGGCCTTAAGGTTCGAGTCTCACGCGTTCCCAGACATTCCTTGATAGTAATTGCTGGCTGCCGCCTCTACTATCTGCCGACATTCGCTCGCTTCTGCAAAAGAGGAGAGAGAGAATGAAGAGAGCCGCTAGAAGAGAAAGAAATTGAGTGAGGAGAAAGAGATATCCTCTTCTCTCGTAACACGCCTGCCCTTTGCCCACTACACTGCTCTTCGCTTTTTTAATCCACCCCCTTCCTTCCATACTATCATCCTCTCCCTACTCCCTTCTCAATTCCATACAAGGATCGCCTTCTCTCTAGATGTTACTCTCATCCTGGACCAGCCAGAGTTAGAATTTTCTCCTCTTATCTCTCCCTCAATGTGCTCCCTCTTTTTATTTTCATCTCTTCTCTTTCTCTTGTCTTCTCTGCTCTTCTGGGTGAGAGCCATCTTCAACATGGTAATGCTGCCATCTTCACCCTCGACCCTATGACTACTCTCCACTCATAAGGTCTTTTACTCTAAAATGCCGGGAAATTAGGAAATTGATATCAAGACGTCCTCTGGTCAAAATGTGGTTTGGGCAGATCATGTATCGAATGTTTTCAATGTTCAAATGAACGAATTTTTATATTGATTGTATTTTAAATTATAATAAAACATTAATTAATTTGCATTAACGTTAATTTTCTATGGCAGAATATGAAAGAAATTATATTATTATATATATATATATATATATTATATATTCTTCCATAAAACATTAACGTTTATGCAAATTAATTATTGTTTTAACAATGTTTATTATAGTTTAAAATACAATTAATACAAAAATTCGTTCATTTCAACGTTCAGAACTAAAACCACATCTATATCTTATATCTTTAAAATTCCTTAAAACTATTAAAAATATCATAAAATCCCATAAAATCCCTCGCAATTCTTAAAAATATTTCAAAATATCTTGAAATTCTCTTATCCTTTAAAATTCGTAAGAATCACTTAAAAATTGTCAAATTCCGTTAAAATTTCTAGAAACCTCTTGAAATTCTTTTCTAAAATAGTGGTTTCTGTCTAAAAATTTCTCAAAAATCTCGCACACATTGTATAGTTTTAAATCTGATTGAACTTTGAATAACTTGAAGTTGTAAGAAGGAATACAAAATAATACATAATACAATAATGTTGATTTACTAGTGTGGTTTAAGTTCTGAACGTTCAAATCAACGAATTTTTCTGCTGATTGTGTTTTAAACTATAAACAGTGTTAAAACATTAATTTATTTGCATTTTAACGTTAATTTTTTATGGAAGAATATGAAAGGCATTATAATTTTCTTCCATAGTAAATTAATGTTTTAACAATGTTTATAGTTTAAAATACGAAAAATTTGTTCATTTAAACGTTCAGAACTTAAACCACATGCAGAATATGGAGCCCTTCTCCCCGCCAACCAGGAATCCCCAACACTCGATGATTCTAATTATTGTTATTATTATTGTCACAACCACATGTGGCTGTGTCAACCACAAATTGTAATTGTACCTTATTATACTATTTTTGTGGTTGCCTGAAAACCATAGCAGTTTGCTGGGGTTTTAGGGGAGAGAAGGGGGTGAAAAAAAGGGTGAAAAAAAGGGCGAAAAAAATAATACGTGTGAATGAACCCTCGTAGAATTTTTCTGTGTATTGAACAAGCATAATTGGTTGCAGGGTTGGCAATTTCTTCCAAAAGAAAGGAAAAATATTAATAGCAGAGGGATGCTATTCTGATTGAATAACAAAATTTCATACATTTTTTCTGGTTTCCCATTTCCTTCAATAACGCGTCAAAATTAACTTTTCTAAACATTTTTTCGTCTAATTTCATAGAAATAGAATAGAAACATGAATCCTTTTGGTTGAACATGTGATTTAATATTTAAATTATTTATTAATATTTAAGTAATTAAATTTTAAAATAAAACGGTGAATAGAATCCTTTTAAAATATTCAGTTTTATTCGTGTATAAAGCAAACTGAACATGACATAGATCAATTCATGAAGGAAGGATTCAATATAAGGTTTCTCATTAATTATTCAATTAATCATTCAATTCATGGAAATTTAATTAAAACATTTTGAAATTATCAGATTTCTGTTAGTTTAACCAGAGATGAGGTGGTTTAACTTTTTAATGTTCAAATATAAATGTAGACATATAGATTTCAGCAAGTTTTTCGAAGTGGTGGTTAAAATTTCAATACTACCTGAAAAACTTGTATTATGAAGTTATAGACAACGAATTCTGCATGGGATACCCAGGTGTTTCTATATATGTGCAAATAGTGCCTCTTCGTCTGCGTATCTTTGAGCATGTGCAGGTTCTATAAAAGCCCGGGGCGTTTGCATCAAAAGAGGTGACCGACAGTTCATTTCTCTCCCAACCCGTCAATCAATTGAGGCTTTGCGAATTCAGAATCAGTCTAATGCCAATAGTAGTAATCAGTAATATTTGACCATTGATCATGAAGTACATCAAGGCTATTGTGCGAGTGACACACGCCTCATGCAGTGTCACTTTGCATCAGACGTAAAATATTAAAGTTGTGTGCTCTCTTATGCAGAAATAATAATTCAATATACACCATATATTTTATTAGTCTTTTGATAGAATATAGCAGATTTAATTGAATTCATATTGTATTGATTTTGTCATTTCACGTATAAAACGGATGAATCAATTTAACCGATTACAGATTTTAATGATTTGTATTTAATAAAAGTGGTTTCATGCTTAATTCCTTTACCAATCACGAATATATGCGGAAACTCAATAATTATCGAATTATTAGTTAAAACCTTTCCGTCTGAAAACTTTCCGTTTCTCAATTTAACTTTCAGAGAGGAATTAATAGTGATTGTTTTTAACAAGATTAAAATTTCATGAGATGAAAACTCAATGAAGTTAAGCATATAGAGTAATATATTCCATTGAGTATGAATATAATTAATAAAAACTTATTTCAAACTAGTCTCATTATATTAGGAATAACATTAAAATAAATTTCAATATCCTATCTTAAAAAAGAAATATTACCAATATATCAAACAATATATATCTTAAAAGATTTAACGATAAATATGTTGTGGAATTTTAAGTGATTTTGAAAACTTTTAAGGTATTAGAAGGGATTACAAGTTTCTATATTTCAAAAATGATAAATTTTCAATTATTTTTAAAATTAATGTTAATTTCAATTTTCCATTAAAATCGTCGAGAGGATTTCTGTTGAATTGGCAATCACGTATACTTATAATTCAAATAGAAAATTCGAATATAAATATTTGAAGCAATGAAATCGTATGAATAAGCGAAGCATTAAAAGTAATAAGATTTGAGTTGCGTAAAGGAGGGGACGATGCAATATACACTTGAAATTTGAATTCGCACAGGGAATGGAGATACCATATACACGTCGCTGGTGCACAGGGGGGGTAAACCACCCGCACTTGTACCAACCGGTAGGTTGGATGAAAGGGACGAAATAACAAAGGTGCGCACAGCCAGTTCGACATATTGGATCGCGATAGAATGTAGGCGTCATTATCACAGAGGAGCTTTGCTTGTTTCCTTTCCTGTCCCAAGTGTACGTCTCCAGTCCCCATCGTGATGGAACCAACAATCACTTGAAATCGGACTCACCCCTATATATACTCGCTATTTCAGATCAAGTTCAAACATGCTTCTGACACACACAGACTTCGCACATCTTTGTCACCAACTGCGCTATCGTAAAAAGCACACCCAGAAAAAAGTTTCTTTCAATCAAATAAACATTTCTTTGTGACAAAGAATTAAATAAATTTTATTTAAGTCAAAGAAATTTTTTCTTTGGCCCCCTATATCAAAGGAATGTTTATTTGATTAGAAAAAATTTTTTTCTAGGTGTGCTTTTGTAATCTTATATTTGATCAATTTTCACTTCAGTGTTTATTCGTTCAAATATTTTACTAAAAACAAGTCGAATTTTCTTTATGTAATTTTTAAAATAATTTAATGAAATCTATTAAAATCCCTTAAAATTACTTAAAATTCCTTACAATCCAATGAAATCTCGTAAAGTCTCTTGAAAGTCCTTAAATAGTTTTTATGTACGCTTTAGAATTAGGTTGAAGTTTCAGACGTTTAGATTAGTGAAAATTTCTAGGAATTTAAAAAAATTTCAATGAATCCTAAGAGACTTCAAAAGTTGTTGTAAAATTGAGAGATTTTCACGAGTGTTAACTAGTAATTGTAAAGAGATTTGAAATTTCAACATATTTCAGCGAATTTCCAGAGATTTCAACAGGTGTGTGTGTGTGGGTGTACAAAAAATATAAATACAGTTCAATGAAACATTCAAGATATTGAATTGACAGCTAGTTTTAATTTTGTATTCGCTATTTGAATCAATATAAATGTAGTAGAAATAAGCGAAAAATTACTGGTATGTATTTGAATGAATTATTCACTCATTTCTCAAAGAATTGAGCCCCCGTAGGAATGTCATTTATCAAAGACAAAAAGGATATTTAATTTCAGTTAAGCCGGATCTGAATGAAGTAGTTCGATTTTTACAGATACAAAGGGGAACCTATCGTCGACAGGAATGGTACTTCGGGAAGATAGGCTTCAACACTGACACACAATGCTATCGACATATATCCAAACCGACGTGCTTCCGGCTTGTTGCGTTTTCCCGATCCTCACTCGATCTATAAGTTCCTTTTTCCTCTACAACCCTCTTTCCTGAATCAAACATACACACACACACACACACACACACACACACACACACACACACACACACACACACACACACACACACACAAACATATAGGCGGACATACTAGAATGTTGATGTTATTCCGTCACCCTCGTCCCATTGGTAACGAAAAAAAATTACGCCGGTTCCAGATAACACAAATTGAAATGTCCAAAAAAAAAGGAATAAAAAAACATTCGTGTACTAGGGAATTTTTTATGAAGCGGTATTTTTAAAAGAGCAATAAAATTCATGTGAAATGAAAAATTGAGCTTCACTCGTTTACTTTAGTTTCATAGGCAAATATTATTGTGCTTTGGGGTTTAAAAAAATTGTCTTCATTTATGTTAACAAAAATTAATGGAAAACGTGTACACGCTTGATTTTAAAACGACTCACTCTTAAAAAATATGTCGAGCGGTCGTGTAGTATTCACGAGGGAAATTGCGAAATGATCATTTGTTATTTATGAAGCACGCGAACATTTCACTCGCGGTAGACAACTGGGCCGAATTAATTTGACATCGTTTACAAACGTTCTACTAAAACTCAACTTGAGCTTTCTCTACTTGCATTCTGTATTTTTATATCTACAATTTTAAACCAAAAAAAAAAAAAAAAAAAACAAAGAAAAATCTTCCCGAGCATTGATTGCGGAATATTGATTGTATAATTTTAAACCAGTCATGTCCAAGCGTGAGTAAATGAGTTGTATTGCCTTCCCCCTCTCCTAACATCTTTAGTGGCTGGTCAAAAATTAAAATTGGAAAATTTTATTAAAGCTTGGTCTGGGCCGCCCGGCACAAAAGGGGAAACTAGTCACCAAAAATGTTAGGAGAGGGGGAAGGCAAACTACTCATTTACTCACGCTTGGACATCACTGTTTTAAACTATAAACAGTGTTAAAACATTAATTAATTTGCATTAACGTTAATTTTTTATGAAAGAATATGAAAGACACTTATAATTAAAATCTTTTAAAATATTCTTAGAAATTTCTCAAAAAATTGGTGAAAATATCTAAAAATTCTTAGAAATCCTCAAACAATTCCACGAAATCCTTAAAAATTCCAGAAAATCTTTTAATAATCAGAAAAATATCTTGAAATTCCTTGGAATTATCAGAAATCTCATAAAATACCATGAAAACCTATAAAATTTCATAAATTTTGAATAAAACTCATTAAAAATTCTTAAATTCTTTTAAGACGCCTTAAAACACTTTAAGATTTCATGAAATCCTTAAAAACCCACAAAATATTTTACAAATCAGAAAAACCTCTTGCAATTTCTAAAAATTTGATGATAACTTTCAAGATTCTTTTAAATTCTACGAAATTTTTTGAGTCATAAAAATCGTTTGAAATCTCCCAAATTCTCCGAAATTCGTTAACATTCGTGAAAATCTCTTAAAATTTGTAGAAAATTTTGGAAATTCCTTAAAATTCTACGATAAAACCTTTAAAATTTATTAGAATTATTAGAATTCTCATAAAATTCCATGCAATCCTTTAATATTCCACAAAATCTTTTATAAATCATAAAAACCCCTTAAATTCTCTTAAAATCATTTAAAAGTCGTCAAAATGCCATACGGTACGTTACAATCTTTGAAAATTCCTCGAAATTACGCGAAAAGTTTTTTAATTCCTTGAAACTCTAGAAACTGTTTGAAATCTTTTAAAATTTCATACAAAACCTTCCAAAACCCTTAAAATTCGTTGAAATATCTTAAAATTCCTCCAAATTGTACAATACTCAAAACCCATTAAATTCCTTTAAAATCCCACTAAATATTCTGAAATCCCTTAAAATTCTACAAAATTATTAAGAAATTCAAAAATTCTTTTGAATTTAGTGAAAATTACTTTAAAATCGTCAAAATCCATTAAAATTCCTGAAAAGCTCTAAAAAATCCTAGAAACGTCTTGAAATTCCTTAACATTCAAAAAATCTCTGTACTTAATTATAAATCTCGCCAAATTTGAAACGTCTCTTGAAATCCCTTAAAATTATTAGAAATCTCATAAAATTCCTTGAAATTCCAGGATAACATTTAATATTCCTTAAAACCCCATAAAACTCTTACAAACCTTTTGAAATTCCTTAAAATAATTTCACGAAAACCTTAGAAATCGCTGAAATTCTTTGAAATATTTTTAAATTGTTAGAAACCTCTTAAAAGTCTCTTATAATCGAAATTATAAAAAATTCTTCGGAGGACATATTCTTGGAAGCCTGATCTTTGAAAATATGCAAAAAAAAATATCGATTTTTTCAAAATTCTAGTTCCAACTTGTACAACAATATTTATTCAAGAAAAATAAATAATAAATCACTTACAAAGTATTTCGTTCGTATAAATTTAAGAAATATCCTGTTTCCTTATTCCCGGATCCTTTTCAAAGTCACGGATAGGACGTAAGACGGTAGTAAATTTTCTCTAGTTTATGATCTCACATAAAGAAGCTTTTTCCATATTTATACTCAATTTTGGTTTCAAAAAGTTTGCATTGCAGCCATTCTAACGTATAAAGAACGTGACGGCGGCATATTTCAAACTTTAAATGTTTAAGAAGAAAAATGCAGTATTTTATTATTCTCCAGGGACAATTTTCATTTTAAATCTAATATTCAAAACGAATAGTACATTTTTGATATATAACCTCTCGACTTAAAACGAATGCAAATAATAAAAGGAGCATCAGTAACCTCTAGTGGAAAAACGTCCCTACAAAAAAAATCCCTAGAGTGGTTTATTAATTATCCTCGTGAGTTTATTTAACAGTGAAGGCACTAACTGGACCCAGAATAGCGAGAAAAAAAAAAAAGTTGGAACATCTCCGACTGCGTAATTATTCATTAAGCGTATTACCATAGAGTGAATGGGACTTCCACCTCGCTGAGTTGAATTTCTCGACATTTTATTAGTTAGGATGAAATTTGTAAGAAATTTATTATTCAATTATAAATGAATACGAAAACAGTTATTAGAAATTATTATGAGCAAAAGCACATCAAATTTATTATGTACATATTAATTATTATACATATTAATTATATACATGTTAATTATATACATATTAATTATGTAATACTTTTGATAAAAAAAAAAAAAAATAAAAAAATAAACAAAATCTACTTGCAACCTTTTATAAAAATTGATTGTTATATTGAAATGTTAACATTTCATTCAGTGTACATGCACAGAATTTTCTGAAACAATTTTCACAATATCCCAGCTACTGTCAGACAAATAAAATTTGCGCAAATGAAATTTGGACTGCAGAATTTCCAGCCAATACAATTTTGGGCAAAAGGAAAATGTCGAATAAACAGAATATAGGATAAATACAATTTTATTGTAGTATAGAGAGGACTAAACGAATTTTCCTGGCTATGTCTGTTAAATCAAAGTGACCCTCAATAGAAAATATTCTTCGCAAAAATATATGAAGATTCCTCTAATTTTATTCTGTGTATGTTAACCGGGATTCTGGTTTAAAATTCAAGCAGCTTCATCAAAATCTGATTATTCGAATTTTAACTACTTCACATTTCCAGTTAAAATAACTTGATTTGAAAGCAATATTTCCAAGTGTCCAAACAACGCCGACGGCACACTCGACTCTAATCTATTTTTATTCGCGGCCAGAAAATTTCGCACGGCGATGGAAATAAATTTTCCACGGAATGCCCTCAGGTGAATTTACGATCGGGGAAAATATTCACGATAAATTTCCATTCACAGGGAATATTCGTCGAGTCGCATCACTTTTCGAGTACCAAGTAACCGTAGAGTACTCAGTACTCATACTACTTTCAGACTGGCCACTAATGTCTCGGAACAAAAATTTTCGCTCGTTTCACGTCTTTTCCTGGCTTGTAAACTTTTCCCTCAAGTCTTTAAAGTTAAGGGCATGTGTTACTTATAGTAAAAGCAAATTTAGCATCGCCAAGTTTACGAAACGGAGGTAAATGATTTAGTTTCAGCAAAAAGTGTTTATTAATGTTCAGACAAATTTCCCAGACAGAGAAGTATTAAAAATGCATATAAATTTTCAGTAATAATACTATATTGAAATTTTTTTTAAATTTCGTATAATATAATTTTCAATCTTTTGAAATTTAAAATCACTTACAACATTTAACATTCGTAAAAATCTCGAGAATTTGTGACAACTTTTGAAAAGATATCTTCAAACTTAAAATTCCATGAAATCTCTTCAAATTTGTTAGTATTACATGAGATCCCTTCGATTTTCACTAATCTTTTGAAAATTTCTCAAAATCCTTTGAAATACTTTAAACTCATCAAAGAACTTCAAAATTTTTTTAAATTCCTAAAAATCTCTTAAAATGCACAAAAATTTCTTAAAAAAAGCTTCCCCTATGAGGAAGCAATATTGGAAACCTATTGAAATCCCTTAAAATTCGCTGAAATATATATCTCGTGAAATTGTTTCAAATTTACTAAAATGTATTAAAATCTCTAAAAAAAACTCTTGAAATAAAAAATCTCAGAAAATCTTTTAAAAATTAAAAATGACATGAAATTTTTAAAAATTTTATGCAATCCTTTAAAATTCAATAAGGATCTTTGAAATTCCCTAAAATACATTAAATTTTCTAATTAAAAATTCTTGGAAACAAAACCGTCATAAATTCTTTCCAAGATCAAAAATAATTGTTGAAATTTTCTTTAATTCCACGAAAAATATTTAAATTCCTTAAAATCATTTTTAAAATGTCAAAATTTCTTTAAATTTTTACAAGCTTCCAGAAATTCTTTACAATTCCAGGAAAAATGTTAATATCTCTTAGAATACGTAAAGATCTCTTAAAATTCTTGAAAACATCTTGAAATTCCATAAAATCCGACAAAATCTTTTATAAATTATAAAAATCTTGTGAGGTTCTTTAGAATTTTAATCAAATCCCTTAAAATCTCTTAAAATCCTTACAAGTTTCTTAAATTCCATTATAATCACACGAAAAACTTTTACATCCTTTAAAATACGTAAAAAAACTTTTATAATTTTTGAAAACTTTTAAAAATTCCACAAAATCTTTAAAAAATCATAAAAATTTCGTGAAATCCTTAAAAATTTCTCAAGGAACTTTAAATTCCGTAAAATTCTCTGAATTCTCTAAACTTGCTTAAAAATATCTTAAAATTTCATGAAATCCTTTAAAATTCCACATAATATTTTAAATATTATATAAATCTCTTGTAATCTCTTTAACTTCCTAGAAACCTCTTAAAATCTATTAGAATGATTGAAAATCTCTTGAAATCATTAGAAACCTAAAGAATTTCAAAGAATGCCTGGAAATTCTTTATAATCCTTTGCAATCTTTGGAAAGTTTCTAAAATCTGTTAAATAAACTATAAAATCTATATAATATGCAATATACGACATAAATAACATAGTTAGCATAAATATCAATTTCTATTTTCCCTGACAACTACTCGCATTTTCCTAACATGTGGTCACAAGTTTATATGCAACTTGAAAAATTTGACCCTTCAAGAGTGGACTATCCTGATGAAAACTACATTGTTTAAACTCGTCCGTTCGTGTTTCGAATGCTCGCTCACATTACACCAAGCTGTAAACTCATTTCCTTCCTGGAATGTATTCATCCCTCCTACTCGCAACACGCGGGTTAAATGCATGCGAGGTACACCGAACATTTTCAATTTCGATCTCACTCCACTTTCGAATTCTCAGCTGCGTATAAATGCAGCTACGATAAATGGCCCGATGCCGATGCAGGGTATGTATAAGTATAATATACGTGAGAAACATGTCCACAAAGAGCGAGGGCGTGGAAGAGGGGATCATGCGATAAAAGATGAGGCAAAGTTCAGTTGGCGATAATGAATGCAAATTTAGAAAGATGAATAAAACAGTGTTCACAAGAGAATAATAAATAATAAATTAATGAATTAATTAGTATACTATCAGACTATTTCGTTTATCCGGCAAAAGAAACTCATCTTATAAGTATTATCCGAAATAAGTTGTTTAAAATTATTTACTCTTCAATTTATTCGTATAAATATAAAATGATATACCTTCATCATATTCTTCTATACAAAATTAACATTTATGCAAATTAATTAATGTTTTATTATAGTTTAAAATACAATCAATACAAAAAGTCGATCACTTGAACGTTCAGAACTTAAACCACATTAAAACAGCCTTGTATTTAATCTGTTTTAAAGATCAGAATCGAAAAACGCTACTGAAAATATTATGAAATTCTTTTCTTCTCAGAAGAACCGGAATAGCAGAAAAAAAGAAAAAGTTATTCTCGTATGAATGCATGCAGTGCTCTCTAAAATGTGATGCCCCAGAGGCACATGCGTGTACGGTTTTGCATAATTTTCGATACCTATCGTTGTTGATGTCTATCTAGAAATATGAATGGAAGCTTTTTATTAAAACACAAAAGAAGGAGTTTTTTTCTATTCATATCTGTTTTTATGCAGTAAAATTAGTTAAGCGACTATCAGGAAGAGAAGGATGAGAGAAGAGGTCAAAGTCCGACCTCGCTGTATCAATAGCAAGATCTCGGGATCCGCTATCCTTCGTCCTGGGCGAAGGATTCATGAGCATGCCAATAAAACTTGCATTTTAAAGAAAAAGCTGACAAATGTTAATGTTAACATGCTAGGAGTAATTTTCAAATGCTAAGAATAATGTTCAAATGTATGTGGTTTAAGTTCTGCATGAATTTTTGTATTAATTGTATTTTAAACTATAATAAAACATTAATTAATTTGCTTAAACATTAATATTGTATGGAAGAATATGGAAGACAATTATAATGTCTTTCATTAATTAATGTTCTATTATAGTTTAAAACACAATCACTACAAAAATTCGTCCATTTGAATGTTCAGAACTTAAACCAGATTAAAATGCTGATAAAAAAGTTAATGTTAGCTTTTCTGCAAATTCGATTTCCACTTATTTTTGGAAATATATTTTCAATTTCGATTAGTTGACGTGAGTTTGTGAAAGAGCCTTTGTGGACGAAAGGTGGTATTGGTTCGAGTCCCTCGCCCTACCCTAAGCCAACCAATAGGATGACACTTGGGGATAAAGGCAGCACACACTATCCTATCTTCATCTATGTACTTCATAATATTTCCGGCCTGTTGCTTTTCGTCTGCTTCACCCCCGGCATTATATCCAGCACGCCGGGTGTTACGATAAACCCACCCCCAGCCCCACCCACCTCCAACCCTTTTCATCTCTCACACCCACCTTCCAATTTCAGCATCACTGCCCGATCCAATACAGGATAGTAATCGGGAGTATAATGATGATATAAATGTTACCCCGTGGGTAACTGAAAAAGCTATTTCTCCATTCGCATGAAATGGAAAATTACTTTTTTGATATGGTCTATTGTTATAAAGATGGGCTTATTATATAGAACAGGTTGCATTATTTTTTATTTTCATGTTCTTGGGGATCAGATATTTAGTCAACTTTAGAGTATATATATATATATATATATATAGACTTTATAATATATAACTTTATTATGTATATAGACAATACGCGTGATGTACATTAGCTTCACTATAACTTGTTTCCAACCCTAACTTTCCACAATTCATTTAACGGAACATCTCTGTCAGAGTTTCTACGAAAACCCTTGTATCTGTCGAAACCCTTCAGAAGTACTTGTTCTTTGATAAATTGGGGCTATGTTTGAGCAAACCTAGCTTTCCATTTAACAGTATCTCAACTCAAGCTCCTTCAATTTCCCCTGAAATTGAGTTCTCACTGAGCTAATAAATCTCTTCGGAAAAATGACAACTCGACAATTTTCAAATAATCGACATTTTATTGATTTCTTTATATTAGAAATAATATGCGGAAAATTATATTATGTAATACAGAGTTTTTTATCGGATCTATTTATCTATTTATCTAACTACTACTTGAAATTTTCATTCGCAATTGGACTCGAAAGAGAAGAAATCAATTCAGAAACAGAAAAGAAGGAAATAATGCAAGGGCGTTGTACCTTCCGAGGCATCACAGAGTTAAAGAAACTGAGATGGATCATGAGACGTAAGAACGGAGATGAGAAATAAATAAATGGAGAGAGTGAGAGTAGATCAGGGAGAAATCTTTTGCAGCAAGGATCGAGAGTCGAGACTCTCCTCTCGTTCGATCGTAGGTGAGTTGAGATGGAAATAAATCAGTGTCTCGGAATTGAAATTGCGCCTTGGCACGTTCGTCCTCCGCCCTCCACCCTTTGCTACGATTTAACTTGCTCGAGGTGAGAGGAGCTGCGAGTGTTCCCTCTCATATTCAAGAGAGAAGAACGACTCTTATAGCGTGTTCTCGAAAACGTGAGAGCCGTCAAATCTCCCGAATAGAGATTATCATCAGACGATAGAAAATTACACAAACGACTTTGTACAGCTATTTGACAGTTCAAACTTTTCACACGATTTACGGATGTAGGCTAACTGTAGAATTTCAGCTATGAAATTAGGTCCATTATTAATTCACTTTGAATAAGTTCGTCTATAAAAAAAAAAAAAAAAAAAAAAAAAAAAAAAAAGTATATAGTTATTTCCAGTTTACGGAATTTCAGAATATTTCAAGACTTTTAAAAGATTTTAAGGGATTCCAAAAAGATTTCAGAGTATTGAAAAGTATTCAAGGGTTTTCTAAAGGATTTCAAAGTATTTCAAAAGATTTTAATAATTCGCCAATATTTTCGATAAGAATTTTTGCTGTAAATATTTTGAAATCACTTCAAAATCGATAAAATTCGTAAAAATCTCTAAAATTTAAGATAAAGTTGGAAATCTCTTAGAATTAATTTAAATTTCTTGAAATCTCTTCAAATTTGTTAATATTTCATGAAAACCCTTAAATTTTCACCAATTGTTTTAAAATTCCTCAAAAAACTACAAAATCTTTTAAATTTCCCACAATCCTTCAAAATTCCACAAAATATTTTTAAAATCTTTTGAAATATTTCAAAATTCCACGAGGAACTGTAATATCTCTTAAAATGCGTCAAAATCTCTTAAAATTATTAGAAAGTTATTAAAATCTATTAAAATTTCATGAAATCCTTTATTATTTCACAAAATTTTTTTACGGATCATATAAATCTCGTGAAACCTTTTAAAAATCAAAAATAATTTTCTTAATTATTTTCAATTCTACGAGGAATATGTAAATTCCTTAAAAGCATTCTAAAAATTGACAAAAATTCTTTAAATTTTTACAAACTTCTTAAAATTCTTTAAAACCTCTTGAAATTCTTTAAAATTTCTATCATCCTTTTTGAAACCTTTTAAAATTTCACGAGAATATTTATAATTGCTTAAAATCTCTTAAAATTCTTACAAGTTTCATAAATTCATTAGTAATTCCACAAAAAACTTTTAAATCACTTAGAATTAATAAAGAAAAACCTTTATAATATTTGAAAACTTTTCAAAATTCCCTAAAAATCTACAAAATCTTTAGAAAATAATAAAAATCTCGTAAAATCTTTTCAACTTTCTCAAGGAACTTTAAAATGCCTTAAAATTCTTTGAATTCCCTAAACTTGCTTAAAAATCTCAAAAACCTCTTAAAGTCCTTTAAACTTATTGAAAATGTCTTGAAATCAATAGAAACCTAAAGAATCTCAGAGAATACCTGAAAATAATCTATAATCCTTCCAAATCTTTCGATAGTTTCTAAAATTTCTTAAATAATTAACATTAAATTTCTTAATAATTAACATTAACTCGCATTCCTCTGACATTTCCCTAACTTCCCTGATAAACTTGTTTTCCCTGACTTTCCTGACAAACTTTTTTTTCCCTGAAATGTGGCCACCCTGGAAGAATGAGTAAAATTATATAAAACCCCAAGTAGATTCTAATAAAGGGAGCAAACGTCCTTCCTTCATCTATTTCCAACTAATTATAAGTAAAGATTCGAAAAGAGCGACCCCAATCGAAATTTCCCAAAGGAGCTTGTTATTCTAATTTTCGTAAATTTTAATCTACTCCAAAGGGGGAATTGGGAATTTTACTGTAGGCAGATATAGGATGGTCGGTTTAATAAGAGGCAATATTTTCCAAGGTATCGGCCCTAATTATTGCACGTGGGTTGCTAATCCTTATTTATAGAAGTCGAGGATGGAGAAGGGATGGTTATTCGCGATTTCAGTACACGAAGGGGTGGTTTCCAGTAACCCGGACATAGACTACGGAGCTTAAGGCTTAAGGGTTCTAGCGTAAACGGTAAAGCGATGCTCGATTGATTTACGAGAACACACTGAGTGTATGTTTTGCCAGGGAACGAAAATTTTCCCGGTGATTGCTTCGCTCGTTCCTTCCTTCCTTCCTTCCTTCCTGTCTCTTTCACTTCCTGCTTCCCATCGATCATTGCAAAAATTAGTGCATTATGCGCGGGAGGAAACTTCAAACCTTTTACCTTTCTAGAAACGTCTTTCATCATATTGCAGATGACGGGAAGCTGTTTGTCGTCTAACATATAAGATACATACACCGAGTGAAGAAACATTTTGTAATTTATAACGACATTTCGTATCCCGTCCACGAATATAAATTATAAATGTAAATTATCCACATGATTAATTGTTTTTGTAGAATTTCTAGCTCACTCACTCACCACTCTGCAAACATCCTTGAAATTCAAAGTAGTGACACTTACCTGAAACATAAAAAAGGCATTTCTATTAATTAACTAGCAAAACAATATTTTATTTATTTATTTTATTTCTTGCAATTTTTTTTGTTTTTATTTGTTTTACTTCTTACAATACTTCAAGTCATTCAAAAAGCAATGAAATTTCGCTGATTGAAATTTGGAGAGTTGAAACAATGATTTATGCGAAATTTAGAGATAATTCGTTATACAAAGAATCTAAATGTTTTATAGAGAGAAATTTCAAAAGCTTTCTGGGAATTTTAATAGATTTTGACAATTTTCAAATGATTCTTACACATTTTAACGGAATTCGTAATATTTTAAGAGATCTCTAACTAATATTTTAAGAGGTCTCTAACTAAGAACTTTAAGAGATTTTAACGCATTTTAAGTGAATTTCTAACGTTTTCGTGAAATTTCAAGGAATTTTAAGAAATTTTAACGTATTGTAAGGAATTTTGACGATTTAAAAATGATTTTAAGAGAATTCAAGGAATTTTTTATGGGTTTTAAAAGCTTTGGTAAAATCTTAAAGGATTGAATGAAATTTTATGAGATTATTAATAATTTTCATGAATTTTTAAGGACATAAAGGGAATATTATCGTAGAATTTTAAGGAATTTCCAAGAATCAAATTTCATGAAATTTTAAGGGATGTTAAGGCATTTTAAGAGAATTTACGATATTTTTATGAGTTTTATAAAAAATTGTGTGAAATTTTAAAAGATTTCATGGTATTTTATTAGATTTTTAATTATTTTACTGAATTAAAAACGATGTAACGTGACTTTAAATTTTATCGTTGAATTCAAAGAATTTCAAGAAGTTCTTTGGAATTTTAAGAGATTTTAAATGTTACTGTGAAGTTTCAAGGAATTTTAAGAGATTTCAAAAGGTTTCAGAAAATTGAGAATTTTAAAAGTTGAGATAAAATTTCCAGAAATTTTAAAGGAATTCAAGAGATTTTATCAAATTTCTAATAATTTGAAGGGATTTTTTGATTATTAAAAGATGTTAGACAATTTTATGGATTCCATGGAATTTAATGAGATTTCGAGTAATTTTAATATTATAGATTTTAAAAGACGTAAAGACGTTTCTAGGAACTTTTAGAGATTTTCACGAATTTTAAGATTTCAAGAGACAGAAAAACACCTGTCTGATTTTGAGAAATATTGTCTCACTTTGAGAATTTTTTGTCGCATTTTGAAAAAAAGATTTAACTGTGAGATTTTTATAAATTTAAAAATATTTTACGAGATTTAAACAATTTTTAAGTTTGTTAGGTATTTATAAAAAAATTAATAAATAAATAAAATCCTTAAAAAAACAAAAAGAGAGAGAAAAATTTAATTTTTTTTTCTTTTTTCTTTTAAAATCGTTAATATATAAAAAGCGTAAAAATACTAACGAATGATTAAATTAACGAAATGGCTACACTGCGCGATACATAAATGGGAAGTCGGTAACGTCATTTAATAATTGAAAACTCGACTGTAAATGATTTAACTGTGCGCGATTTGCAATATATCAAAATAAAATTCGATTAAAATCAGACAATTTTACGGTGAAGCCTCATAAATGTATATTATTTTAAGTTATAAAGAATAGTTTTTGCAAACGTATCACAAATTATTGTTAATTTAAGTCAATTTGTAAATAAACTCAACCTGATTCGAGAAGGAAATAGACTGTTAAATTAATGATAAAGGTATCATTTATTTAGCAGAGTGGAGTTGTACAGTCACTGATAATAATGGATTGATTGACACTTTACCAGATAATTCAGACTTGCCCTTTACAGAGATTGCTAGCAGGTTTTATTGAAAATTTAATGAAAAAACAGTAGTTTTTGTCTTGCTTAAATATTTTTTTTTATCATCATCCCATTACTCATTTCTCCCAGTTAAAAAAAAAACAATTTGCACTCGAAGCAATTAGATTTGTGCAACATTTCAATGCGTTCACCTCGTTCCTGAGAAGAGGAAGTAATTGCAACGGACGTCGTTGACGTGCTTCAATGAATTGTGAGCAACTCGTCACTTTTCACTTATATACTTAAGTAAATCACTCATTTTTTTGTATTTTCTATATACTTAATGATTATCTACGCCTACTTATGTGTATCATGCTAATTATAATACTGAAAACGTTAAACAAGGAATTAAACAATCGTAAAGCCATACATTTGCTTTGCATTCGAATAATTAAGGAAGATGTTTTTTATTGGGTACTTCCGGTTCGAACTCGATCCAAGCGATAATCTAACAAGTAAATAAAGGTGTTTAAAGTAGGTTTATAGATATAGCATACTCGTGTAAATATAAAACAGGCTTTCTCTCCTGCCCTTGGAAAAATGTATCTCGCAGAATGCTTTCTAAACTGTGGTCTTTTTCCATGTGGTTTAAGTTCTGAGCATTCAAATCAATGAATTTTTTGTATTTTAAACTATAAACAGTGTTAAAACATTAATTAATTTGCATAAACGTTAATTTTTTATAGAAGAATCTGGAAGACACTTCCATAATGTCTTCCATATTCTACCATAAAAAATTAACGTTAATGCAAATGAATTAATGTTTCACAACAGTTTATACTTTAAAATACAATTAATTCTTTCATTTGAACATTCAAAACGATTTAGTCATCTTATTCCTTCTCTAGTTTGTATAATTCGTACTGTATTTATAACATTTATTACACATGCATAATCTTGATTCATGTTCAAGTGATATCAGTTTATGACTGTGACACCTCGGCATTTTTCTTGTATGACTTTTGACCACAACAAAGAGCGAGTTAGACGGCTCGCGACTGTTCACTGAAAAGGAAAAATTATCATCCTTGCTGTCTGTTGAATATCTTTTCTGCAGCTCAGATCACGGAGAGCATGTCGTAACGGGTTAAAAAGCGGGTGGAGAATTAATGAACGGGATCTCTATTCACTTTGCAGCGTAGAGAGAGAGGGAATGAAAAAGAAAGAGAGAGTAGAATGTTAATTGCAGAAGCGATATTAAGGACAGGAATTCCTGTTCATTTTATAATTTGTAGTTTGCAATATCCGCAAGTTTATAAGTTATTAGTTATGGTTAGTGTGCAAACTCGTATCCTATCTTAAAAAAAGTGGTGACATGAAATTTCTCGAAAATCTCGTGTACATTGTTGTTGGAAACCTGGTTTTATACAAAAAAACTTGGAAATTCTTCATTTGATAAACTCTCTTAAAATTCTTATTGTTCGAAAACTCTTGACATTCTTTATTTGTGGCAATATCAAAAATTTTAGAAATTCTTAAGAAATTTCATGAAATCCTTACAATTTCTACAAAAAAATTTAAAAATCAGAAAAATATATTGAAATTCCTTAAAATAATTAGAAATCACGTAAAATACTGTGAAATTCTTAACAATTTCACAAAATTTTTATATAATCCATAAAAATATCTTAAATTATCTTAAAATGCCTTAAAACTTCATGAAATTTTACAATAAAAAAATCCTTTTAAATTCTGCGAAATCTTTTGAGTCATAACAATCTTTTGAAATCCTTTTATAAAATTGTCCAACAAACTTTATATTCTTCAAAATCCATAGAATATTTTAGAAGTTAAAATTCCTAGAAACTTTTGGAAATTCCTTAAAATTCTACGATAATATTCCCTCCCTTTATATCCTTTAAAATTCATTAAAATTATTAAAAATCTCATCAAATTTCATTCAATCCTTTAACATTTCATCAAAGCCTTTAAAACCATAAAAAAATCCCTTGAATTCTCTTAAAATCATTTTTAAATCGTCAACATTTTTTACAATACGTTAAAATTTCTTAGAATTTCATGAAATCCTTTAAAATTATTGAAACCTAGAGAATCTTGTGTGTGTGTGTGTGTGTGTGTGTGTGTGTGTGTGTGTGTGTGTGTGTGTGTGCAAATCATCTTCAATTTTTTCTACCACATTTTCGATAATACCAAGAAAAAGTACCATGTGGAATGTCTTTTCTTCTCCACATTATTTTCTTCTCAGCTTTCCCCATCCCCCTTCCTCCACACCACGTGCTGCTTGTCGCGAGTTGTGGGCTTCTTTTTCCCATTCGAAACTTTTTAATTGCAAGGTTCACTCCAGCGAGGCGAGGCTATCCAATTTGCACGAATGGATTTTTATTTCCTCGAACATGACACTCAATCTTTTTTTTAGCTTCCCTCAGCCACCCTTTTCCGCGGATATATATCCACCTTCCACCAATCTTTCATATACATACATATCGCAAAAATTGAAACCGCATTATTTTCTCTCCTCCCGAGTCTATATTCTCTGATTTTCACAAAAAGAATCCGTCCTCGTCTCGAAGGGTAATTTTTCTCGAAAATTGAACATATCTAGGAAAATTATACTTTTGCGGTCAGATTCTAGCGGCCAGGGAAATATTCTCGGAAATATTTCCATGTATTACAACTTCAAGTCAGTCGTTGAAACGAACCATAGGTTTAGTAACGATAGGCATTGAAAATAATTATATTATTGCAAAAAGCAGTTCTGCATCGGGAAATCTCGCTTATATTCAAATACTACATCATTATTCAATGATAATTTCCCATATCTTTAAAATGATTTATCGTGATATCTAAAGCCAGGGTAAGTTTTTGAATGTGAGCTTACCTACCGATAGGTATAGAAAATAATTATTTTATTGCAAAAGGCAGTTCTGCATCGGGAAATTTCGCTGATATTCAAATACTACATTATTCAATGATAATTTCCCATATTTTGAAAATGATTTATCGTGATATCTAAAGCCAGGATAAATTTTTCAATATAAGGTTACATTGAAAAAAAAAAAAAAAAATTAATTTATCCTTGCTTTAAATACCACGAAAAATTGTTTTCAGAATATGGGAAATTATCTTTGAATAATGTAGAATTTGAATACAGAGTGTCCCTATACACCACCTATACAACTACCGGTAATATGTGATAGAGCACAAAAAAAGAAACAGAAAAGTTGGGCATAATGAACCAATCAGGAGCGAGATTTAGCAACTATTTGTTTGTGTTTCAAGTGTTGAGATAGTGTGCCTGTTAATGAGAAACAATTGGTTGCTAAATCTCGCTCCTGATTGGTTCATTATGCCCAACTTTGAAGATTTACTGTGCCCAAATTAAGGCCAAGATCAAAATTTGCCAGAGGACTTTTCTGTTTCTCTTTTTGTGCTCTATCACATATTACCGGTAGTTGTATAGGTGGTGGGACACCCTGCATAAGCGAAATTTCCCGATGCAAGACTGTTTTTTGCAATAAACTAATTAAAAACATGGAAAATTATCATTGAATAATGTAGTATTTGAATATAAGCGAAATTTCCCGATGCAGAACTGCTTTTTGCAATAAAATAATTATTTTCAATGCCTATCGTTACTAAACCTATGGTTCGTTTCAACGACTGACTTGAAGTTGTAATACATGGAAATGTTTCCGAGAATATTTCAGCATCATTTCCTTTGATGTATATCAATAAAAGTGTATAACAATAAAAAATCCATTACTGAAGAAAATTGACCCCAGCTTTCTGAAAATGTAGAATTTTTAGAAAATTTAGAAGCCTTTTTTCGAAATTATTGGCTATTTATTGAAACTTCACCCAAATCCGTTAATCCGCCATCAAAACACGGTTATTTTAATCAGGATCTTTTTTAGCGGCCCGATGCCCATAAAAAACTTTTTGTATATTCTATTAAGCTGGTTTCATTGGAAAGTCGCAAGTGAATCCTTTCTGACCCCAATGTCCCATCTCCTACCTCCCATCCTCCCACAATTCATGGCAGAGTCAGAGTCACGTGCGATCGTATTTTTAGGCAGGCGGTTATGGTATAATCCTTTTCGCCAACGGTTCGCTGCGCTCACGTGCGATCGTAACAGGTTCGAGCACGTACCAGCGAGTCGTTAAATATCGATATACCGTGTATACTATGTACATCGAGGGGATGTGGGGATGTGCGATCGATCTCGAAGGAACAAGAAGCCCGTTCTCACGACATCAAACACCCACACCATATCATGTCATCCACTCTTTCAACGTCATTTACACGAAAACTTGGTAACAAATTTTAGACAAGATCAGCTGCTACCCTGGTGGAAATAACTTTAGGGTCCAAATCGGATTCTAACTAGGATGCAGGCAGGCTCTTGGAAGGCAGCCACATTAATGACCTAGTATATATTATTTATTAATACTAGTAAACTTTGTATTTATTAATATTAGTAAATTTTGTATTTCTTCTTACAACTTCAAGACATTCAAAACCCAAGCAGATTTAAAACTATAATGTATGCAAGAGGTTTCGAGAAATTTTCAGGGATTTGACAATTTTACGAAATTCAAAAGAGCTTTAGGATTTTAAAAAGATTTTGTAGAATTTTAAGGGGTTTTAGGATATTTCGTGAAATTTTATAGGAATTTATGTAATTTCAAGAGACTTTTAAGAATTCTTAGCGATTTTAAAAGGGATTTTAAATGTTTTGAAATTAGGAGAAATTTTAAGATATTTTCAAAGATTTCTAAGAATTGCGAGGGAGTTTATTGAATTTTATAAATGGTATTTAAATGTTACAGTAAAATTTCAAGGATTTTTTAAAGTTTGCCAGGGAATTTTATGGAGAGATTTCAAAAGATCTTTACGATTTATAAAAGGTTTGGTATAATTTAAAAGGATTTCAAAGGCACATTTTTTATAAAGACTCTTAAGAAATTAGTCGATTTTTAATTAAGGTATTGTGGAATTTTTATGCATTTTATGGGTAAATTTTAAACAAGTATTTCAAAAGATTTATGATTTTTATGGAATTTTAAGATATTTTAAAAGATTTTTAAGGTTTTCATGAAATTTGAACGAATTTTAAAAGGTTTGTAAGAATTTTATGGGGTTTTAAGGAATTTTAGGATATTTTAAAAGATTTCAAGAGATTTTTCATGTTTTTAAAGAATTTTGTAAAATATTAAGGATTTCATGGAATTTGTCGAGATTTCTAATGATTTACAGAGATTTTAAATTTTAAGGAGTTTGAATACGTTTCTAGGAATTTTTAGAAATTTCTATGAATTTTGAGGGATTTCAAAAGATTTTTATGTATGAAAAGATTTCGAAGAATTTAAAAGAATTTTGAAAGATATCGTCAAATTTTTAGGGATTTGAAGACGTTTTTCTGATTTGTAAAAGATTTTGTGGATTCTTAAATATTTCAAGAAATCTTAAAGGATTTTAAATCATTTTAAAAGAATTTAAGAATTTTTGATAAGTTTTATTAAAAATTTGTGAAATTTTAAAAGTTTTCATGGTATTTTATAAGATTTCTAATAATTTTAAAGAATTTCAAGAGGTTTGTAAGAATATTTTAAGAGATTTTAAACTATAAACAGTGTTAAAACATTAGTTAATTTGCATAAACGTTAATTTTTTATAGAAGAATACGAAAGACACTTATAATGTCTTCCATATTCTGCCATAAAAAATTAACGTTAATGAATATAAATTAATGTTGTAAGTACACTGTTTATAGTTTAAAATACAATCAATATTCTTCTTCCCTCGTAAAGAAAGTCAATATATTTGGTTGTAAAAAGTCCTTTTTAAACTAGAGCACACTCGGGGTCTTACGACTTCATATTTCCGCCCATTCATTATTAGTCTGAAAAGAGCAAAGACGACATTTACGAGGTCTCGTTCTCAACACCATGAAAAATTCCTGGTTGATAACCCTTCTCGCGAGAGGCTCGTCCCTCCTGAATCCCTCGGTCGATAACACTAATGCGGTTCTATGACCACCACCTTTTCACCCCTTTACACCCTGGTCTCTTTGGTGCCCACCTCTTTTTCAGCCTCATTGCTAATTGGCCCTAATGCACAATCATGTCCTTATCGGATGTTTAACGATCATTTTAAATCTTTACGGCCCCTCCGAAAGATCGACGAGGCGAACTGAAAGCGGATTGGCCGACTTGAAGGAAATTTCGCTGGTGTGGAGTGCTGAGTTGCATAAAAACTCGAGAAGGGCTTTTCAAAGTAGTGCAGAAACGAGTGCACACGTACCTACTTCTATTTGCACACACGGAATGACGAACGAGAAACACGCCTTTTATCTTTTTAGCACTATATTCACTGCTTTGAGGAATCTATAAAATCGCGAACGATTTGATTTATCTCACCACTGCCATACCTACTCCTTCACCCACTCAAAATCCCTTCAAATTTAATAGATTTTTCGCAAATAGTATTCCAAATATTTTGTTGAAAAGCTCAAGAAAAATCTCACAATATGTTCAAAAATGGATAAAATTCCTTACAATTATTACAAAATTCTTCAAGTTCCAAATATCGCTCCAACTTTTTTGGACTCTATCTTTAGAGACCTCTACTTTATGCGAAGCACAAAATCGTATAGTGCCTCAGAATTGAATATTACTCGAAATCTTTACCATTTATGAAGGTTTTAAGTTAAATAAAGAAGATTCGTCATCACATAAAAACACATAATTCGTATTCGAATTCCTTAAATTCTTTGAAATTCTTTGAATTCCCTAAACTTCCATAAGAAATCTCTTAAAATTTCATGAAGTCCTTTTAAAATTCAACTAAATCTTTTAAATATTACAAAAATCTTTTGTAATCACTTAAAATCCTTTAAAATTCTTGAAAATATCTTGAAATCATTAGAAACCTAGAGAATTATAATCTCAAAGAATACCTGGAAATTATTTATAATCCTTCAAAATCTTTGGATAGTTTCTAAAATTTGTTAAATAAATTATAAAAGAATTATAAATAAATTATTATATATGTAATGTAATACGAGAAAAATAACATAGTTAACATAAATTTAAATTTCTATTTTCCTTGACAACTACTCGCAATTCCCTGATATTTCCCTGATTTCCCTGAAATGTGGCTACCCTGTTTATATTTCGTATATTATCGTTGATTATAAGGTTCATAAAGAAGAATTGCTAATTTAACGACAAAGGATAAGTGTTTTTAAGTTTGTACAATCTTTCGTTTTTTTCCATGGGAACAGAGTCACTATGAAGATAAAAATCTGAGGTCAAAAAGGCGAGTCTGAAACGCATTGAGGGACTGACTTGCACGTTTAAGAACGAGAAAGGGGTAAGGAATAAAGAAATACAAAGAAGAAGAGCATGAAGAAAAAAAGATGCTGGTAAGAGATATTGTGTTCTATACACTATGCACATGCACAGCTTCACTCGGTGCAATGGCTAGATCAAAAAAAACAATTCTTATCTCTTCTTGCACCATCATCTTATCTACCCTCCGCAGGTTTCCAGCTTCATCTGTCACGTCAAATATGGCATTATTAACAGACAGCAATTGCCAATTGACCAATCACTTATTCCCTAGAAAACAAATAAAGAAGAAAGAGGAAGACCAAACATTGAAAAACGTTCAAATGAACGAATTTTTGGCATTTTAAACTATAAGTAGTGTTAAAACATTAATCTATTTGCATAAACGTTAATTTTCTATGGTATAATACGAAAGACATTATAAGTTGTCTTGCATATTCTTCTTTACAAAATTAACATTTATGCAAATAAATTAATGGTTTGATTATAGTTTATTATATAGTTTAACTGGATTTTGTCACCATTACAAAACTTCCTTTATGATAAAGCAATATCAGGATGGCCACAAGATTCAATTTTTTTATTTTCTTGACATTTCCCTGACTTTCAGACAAATTTCCCTGACAGAAAAGTATTAAAAATGGGAACAAATTTTCTGTAAAAATACTATTAAAAATTTTCAAAAATTTCGTATAATATCATTGTAAATATTTTGATATCACTTCAAAATAGTTAAAATTCGTAAAAATCTCTAAAATTCAAGACAAACTTGGAAATCTCTTAAAATTCATTGAAATTTCTTGAAATTCTTAGAAACATCTTAAAATTCGACGAAATCTCTTCAAAGTTAATATTTCATGAAAACCTTTAAATTTTCACCAATTGTTTTTAAATTCCTCAAAATCATTTCTAATACTTCAAATTCGTCAAAAATCTTTTAAATTTCCTACAATCCTTCAATATTCCACAAAATTTTT
The DNA here is from genome assembly GCA_900474275.1 of Synergus japonicus. NCBI lineage: Eukaryota > Metazoa > Arthropoda > Insecta > Hymenoptera > Cynipidae > Synergus > Synergus japonicus. The sequence goes on along the minus strand of UCOH01004743.1, from coordinate 11,161 downwards.
TTAAAATCTTTTGAAATATTTTTAAATTCCATGAGAAAATTTAATATCTCTTTAAATTATTGTAAACTTATTGAAATCCTTTACAAGTTCACATAATTTTTTCAAGAATCATATAAATCTCGTGAATTCCTTTAAATTTGAATGAAATTCCAAAAGGAATATTTAAATTCCTTAGAAGCACTTTAAAATTAACAAAATTTCTTTAAATTTTTACAAGCTTCTTAAAATTTTTCAAAACCTTTTGAAATTCGCTAAAATTCTTCAAAATTTTTTATAAATCATACAAATCTTGTGAGATTTTTTAAAATCTAAGTAAAATCCCCAATAATCACTTTTAAAAAATCAAAATTTCTTAAAATTCTTACAAGCCTTTTAAAGTCCTTTAAAGTTCTACAAGAATATTTATAACACTTAAAATTTCTTAAAACTCTTTCAAGTTTCTTCAAATCCTTTATAATTCCACGAAAAAATTTTAAATCCTTGAAAATACGTAAATATCTAGAAATCTCTAGAAATTTCATGAAGTCCTTTAAAATTCCACTAAATATTTTTAATATTATACAAATCTCTTTAAATTCCTAGAAACCTGAAAATCTTGTAAAATGATTTAAAATCACTTGAAATCATTAGAAGCCCAAAGAATTTCAAAGAATGCCTGGAAATTCTTTATAATCCTTCGAAATTCATGGAAAGTTTATAAAATCTGTTAAATAAACTATAAAATCTATATAATATGCAATAAGACATAAATGACATAGTTAGCATAAATATCAATTTTTATTTTCCCTGACATTTCCCTGACTTCCCTGACAACTTTTTGTTTCCCTGCCATTTTGAATGGCAGGGAAACAAGTGGCCACCCTGAATATTAACATTAGCTTTAAACGCACTTTTGACTGAAGTATTAACAAAAATGAGAAAAAACTCGAATATTCGGAAAAATGAAGAACTATACATAGAGTTTCCGTGAAGAGGTTGAGGAGAAGATTTTTCCAAGAGGAAGAGAAAGTGATGAGAAAGTTAGTAAGTTCTCAGGTAGTCCCTAACTAACCTGATTCACGTCGATATCGAGTTCGATTATCGTTTGTCATCTCTCTGCAGAAAGGTGAAGAGATAGAAGGGAAAATAGAGAAGTGGCAAGAAAGAAGTAGAAAAAAGTGGAAGATCCGTGGCAGAATAAATTTATCCACATTCTCAATGTTCTCAATCTCGGAAGTCAGAATAGCTATCTACGTGCAAATGCAGCTGAAAGACGTTAATATTGCTGCTACATAATGCATTCTTTGAAGACACGCGTCAGGTAAAACTAAAACAACGAGGATAGCCTCTCAACGGCGTTCTTCTTGTCTTCGTCGGGCTCCTCTATTACGGAATAAATCAATTGGATACTTGAAGGCTGCACCTGTATTTGCATAACAGGTGGCTTCAAAACCCTCGCTCTTCTCGTAATATTCCTAAAGTACACCATGTGTCATTGTGTCCTCTTCATTGTCATACCCACACAATATGAAATGACATCATATTCTAGGTATATAACATATATGATACTCAAGAAGCCAGATGTAAATGATTCAGATGTAGACAGATGAAGATGTGATTCTAAATTTCTTCTACAATCCCTGCAAGATTCTTGATTCCTATAAAGAAAGAATTGTTGATCAGTTAATTGATGTTGTTCAATGCTAATCACACTACAAATTTCTAATAATCGAATTTGCAAATCCAGTTTACAATCGCATAATTTCAAGCTGATGGAAATGTTCTCGATAAGTCGATATAGGTACATATGTGCAGAAGTGATGTACACTTTGTATCCTATTAGAACGCATGACTGATTGATAAACAACGTGTGCGTCAAATTCCTCTGATAACGAGGGATATCAATAATTAGTGTCGACAATACCAGACCAGGTCAATACACTTGAAACTGTTTTTTTTTTCCATAGAGAAATAAATATAAATATCGTGAATATCTTGTGGAATTTATAAGCACAGGGTTAAAGTTAATTTAATTCATTGATAAATTAAAAGATTGATCATTCGTTCAAAATAATGAATAGGTCTTGATAATTGATTAATGAGATACAACGATTTGATCAGCACATCTATCTGCAAAGCTATCAAGCTTATTATAATAATGATAAAGAAGAAAATTAATAGGGCGTTGAGAATAATGATTAGGTTTATTAGAATAAAGCTAAAGATTAGGCGAACTGAGATCTACTAGATATAACTGAAACCTAAAACCCATTGTTATCCTGGGGATCCTATAGGCAATCGATTGAATCATTGAATGTGAGTTGAAGTACCAATTATGATTATCAGACTTCGCCAATAACGTTTCATAGTCCGTTATCCTTAGTCATATGTACCAACGCATCGCAGGTTGGCACATGGATATTGACAGCTGAGGTTGCTCTGTTATCTCGGAATTGAGTAGATTCACAGAGGAGCCATCAGAAAATGTCGCTGCTATTCAGTGCGATAATGACATTCAATCGAATACATAACATAACTTGAATTGACTGTGAAAAGAAACAGGATGTGATAACTTGGCAGAAGAACAACGCACGATAGCCTGAACTAAACTAAGACTATTAACTTTCTATTCTTTCCAGATGTTAAAGATCTTAAACACTGAACACAGAAAATAACTAGAGCTGAAAGACGACCAGGCTCTCATGAATTATAACAGTGATTTAACATCCAATAGGTAGATACTGATGTTTTTTGCTAGTTCGAAACAATCTTCTAACGGATTTAAACGCTTTAGGGCTTTTTAATGTACAGGTTTCCTGATTTTTCCTTGAAATTCAGAGAAATTTCTTTGATAGAAAAGTATTAAAAATGAAAACAAATTTTTTGTGAAAATACTATTGACATTTTTCAAAAATTTCATATAATATCACTTAAAAGCTTTTGAAATTTAAAATCGCTTACAACATTTAACATTCGTAAAAATCTAGAGAATTTATGACAATTTAAGAAATCTCTTAAAATTCATTGAAATTTCTCGAAATTTCTAGAGAAATTTTAAAATTCGACGAAATCTCTTCAAATTTCTTAATATTTCATGAAAATCGTTAAATCTTCAGTAATTGTTTTACAATTTCTCAAAATCATTTCAAATGCTTTAAATTCCTCAAAAAACTACAAAATCTTCTAAATTTCCCACAATCCTTCAAAAATCCACAAAATCTTTTAAAAATATCTTGGAATATTTCAAAATTTCACAAGGAACTTTAGTATTTCTTAAAATAATTCCTTAAAATTTCACTATAATATTTAAAATCCTATAAAATGTCACAAATTCTTTAAAATCTATTAACATTCCATGAAATCCTTTACAATTTGACAAACTCTTTTACGAATCATAAAAATCTCGTGAAATACTTTAAAATTCAATAAGAAACTTTCAAATTCCTTAAAATACTTTAAAATGTGTAAATAAACATTCTTGGAAACAAGAACCTCACAAAATCCTTCAAAAATCAAACATAATTTTTGAAATTTTTTATTAATTCCACGATGAGTATTTAAATTCCTTAAAATCATTTTAAAAAAGTCAAAAGTTCGTAAAATTTTTACGAGCTTCTTAAAATTCTTTAGAATTCCACGAAAAACTTTAAAACCTTTTAAAATACGTAAAGATCTCTTAAAATTCTTAAAAATCTCTTGAAATTCCAAAATTGATAAAATTCCAAAATTCCAAAAAAAAAAACTCACTAAGAAAATCAAAATTTTAGAAATCTATTACAATTCTATGAAACATTGGACTGAAGTTTCAGACGACTTTTCTAATGAATTTTTGTACCAAGACTGAAAACCTGATAGAAGAAAGAATTTTTTAACAAAACAAAGGATTCCACACAATTTCAAATCAAAGGATTTTAAAATCATAAGTAGGTGTGCAAAATAAATTCGAATTTTTAATCTTTGAATTATAAGAATTTGTCATTTCTTGTCTAATTTCTGGAACTGCAATAAGTTTCATAAAATTCCTTTCAATTTCGTAAATTTTTTTTAAATTATTCAATATCCCATGAAATCTCATTAAATTCCTGAAAATCCAATGATATTTCGTTAAATTCCTTAAACTACGTAAAAGTCCTTAATATTACTTAAAGTTTTACAAATTATCATCAAATTCTTTAAAATTATTGAAAATCCAATGAAATGTTGTAAAATCCCTTGAAATCCTTTAAAAGTTCATCACATTACATAATTTTAATAAAATTCCACAAAATATCATTAATCCTTAAAAATTACTTAAAATCCCATGAAATCTAGTTAAATACGATTAAATTTCAATGAAATCTCGCCAAATCGTTTTAAATTCCTTGAGATTCAATAAAATTGCAGTAAATGGTAAAATCCCTCAAAATTTCTAAAAATCCTTCATATTATATACAAATCTCTTGTAATTGCTTTAAATTCCTAAAAACCTCTTAAAATCTTTTAAAATTACTTAAAATCTCTTGAATCATTAGAAGCCCAAAGAATTTCAAAGAATGCCAGGAAATTCTTTATAATCCTTCGAAATCCTTGGAAAGTTTCTAAAATCTGTTAAATAAACTATACAATCCATATATAAATAACGTAGTTAGCATAAATATCAATTTCTATTTTTTTTCCCCTGAAATTTCCCTGACTTCCCTAACGTGTGGCCACCTTGATAATCAGGCAATTAGACAAGTTTATTATCCTTATAAAATTCTTTGTTTCTAGGAATGGCGATACAGACAACATAAAAAATCTTACACAAAAACAAACACACACAGAGAGAGAAACTAAAATTTCTTTGTGTGTATTCGGAACAGGCAAAATGCTGGCAGCTTCATGAATTTTTTGTTTGAGTAATTAAATAATAAATTCCATTTTGCCAAATGAGAGGTCAAATGGAATTAAATCCTTATTGGTATTATGCATGCCGAGTTTATCATTTATCAAATAACATAAACTAACAGCCTTCCAGTTCATGAATAAATAAATCTCTTAATGTGAAAAAAAAACAAATAAAAAAAAATAAAAATGGTGAAATAGTGGGATTGCAATCGACTTGCAGCTTTGATTACTAAAGGAAGATCTCTCGTTATAGACCGACGATCGTGTTGAGTAAAATCTTCAAGATTATGCAAAGGATTCGTATAGCCATGGTAATGCTCTCGCTTACATTCTGTTAATACTACCACGATAACCGAGTCAGATCACAAAGTGCGATGAGCACGGAACCCTCGGTTACGCGTAGGCGCGTTCACAAGTGCAATACGAAACTTTCAAGCGGTTAGTGGGTTGCAAGAAGACGAGGAGCTGCTGAGAATGCAAATCAATGCAGGGGGCGCAATCGAGACTCCGTGAAGGTATCGATTTAACGCGAGGGTAAATCGATGTCTCGAGGATACATTATCGCTTCTCCAGAGTCGAGAAGATTAATTATTTATGCTGTCTGTCGCTGCCGTCGAGAAATCAAACTGAGTTTCTCCGAATGCCTATGTATCACTTGTTAAATGCCTCGAGATGTCGTAATTTACGTCTCATGGAATCTCTAATGAGACATGAAAATAATCCTCGGTGGCATGTGAGTTTCTACCGTAATTAGAGTTTAAAGCCTGATACTTTGTCAACTTCTTTGGTAAACGACTGTGGACATCAGGAGATATTATCACAAGATTAAAACTGAAATCATATCATTTACATATTGAGGGAGTAATGGCCATGAAGCTTTATCTTCAAAATTCCCGACTTTTCCATCAGTAATTATTCATTTTTTCTGACGACTGACCAACAGTTCTATTAGAGACAGGAAATAGATACACTTAATATGTAATTCCCTGGAAAATAATGTGAGAAAATAAAGATTAAAGGTTTAAGAGATCATAGTTTGAGAGATTATTGAGAATAAGATTAGTAATTTCATAAATTATGAACAAGGTGCTTACCGTAAGGACGCACTGGTGACTCGGGGAGATGAATCCAAGACCTCTCTCGCCGTCGCCGCTGAAGCATCGCTGAATATTCCTCATGAACTTCCGTCTGATGGCCTTGAGCGAATAAACACAGAGTGCACTTTGAGCTCGCGGTCGACTATTATTGGGTCCATCGCTTTCGGAGAAAACGGCGAAGAGCACGTCGTCTTGAGCTGTAATTCCAAGGTCAGCAGCTAAATCAGAGCCAGCTTTTCCAACGTATGCAGCCTGCACAAGGTTGTAAACTCTGCCCTCGTTTGTGCAGTCGATTGGCATCTCTGTGTACGAGTAGTAGTGCTGGTCGTCGTGGCAGACTCTGACCAACTTGGAAATGTAGATGGATGCGTCTGTGCTTTTCATTTGAGTGGTCAGGAAGTAGCTAAAGCCCTCGCTGCTGAATCCGTAGATATAGTTGATTGGATATCGCTCTCTTGACAGCGAGTTTACGTACATTCTGGTACCAGTGGTTACAGCGGATTCAGCTATATTCAGCATCTTGTCTTTGTCGAGAGACCTCGAACTCACTGCAGGTACTTCCGATCGATAAGGAGAATTCCCAGTGTACGTCACGCCAACGTACATTACTTGAGACACTGGTGGGTTTGGAGGACCTGGTGCAATGAACGCCACCGTCGAGGCTGTTCCATTGTTCGCCACCACTGGCTCACGTACTTCTTGTACCACGTCTGAGATATTGTGTAGATTTCGTACGGTGCACATACCCTGCAAAAAAAATTTTTTGTTAATTCAAGGTATGAGAAGATTTCAAGTTCCACAAGAAAAAGGTCAACTTTGTCGGTATTCTCGAGTCTGGTGGACGTTTTAAAATGATTGTTTTCAATATTTTGAAAGGAACAGCTTTATTTTTTGAAGACAATAAAGAAAGAGTGAGGAATATCCGCTATGGTGAAAATTGTATAAAACAGAAATAGAGAAAACATTGTTGGAAAAGAAACTCTTTTGTTTTATAGCAATTTCCGCTGAAGATGGATGTTCCTCAACTTTTGATACTTCTACCATCCTAGATTTCGAAATTGGTATTTATCCCTCTATTCTACTGGGTAATATCCGGCGCGCATATTTCAGAATATTAGATTATAAAACTTCTTCAAACTTCAAAGTTATCTTGATGATGATGAAAGAAATATTAACTATTTTCTTTAATTTTTGAGTATTTCAACGAATTTTATGATGAGTTCAGAGAATTTAAAGATTCCTGATAATTTTAGATTTTAAATGTTTTAAGGGCTTTTAAGATATTTGTGACGATGGTTCTTATTGAAACTGATTTGATTTTTTTAGAAAGATGATACAGAGCAAGTTGGGTTGTTTTTATATATTAGAAGTTTTGATCATTCATTTTTACACAGAATTATTTTCAATGCAAGTGATTCAATATTTTAAATCTATTTCTCTAACTTCCCTGATAGAAAAGTATTAAAAATGCGCATAAATTTTCAATAATAATACTATTGAAATTTTTCCAAAGTTTCGTATATCACTTTAAATCTTTTGAAATTTAAAATCGCTTACAACATTTAACATTCGTAAAAATCTAGAGAATTTATGACAATTTAAGAAATCTCTTAAAATTCATTGATATTTCATGAAATTCATAGAAACATCTTTAAATTCGACGAAATCCTTTCAAATTTGTCAATATTTCATGAAAACCTTTAAATTTTCACTAATTGTTTTATTTCTCAAAATCATTTAAAATCCTTCATAAATTCCTCAAAAAACTGTAAAATGTTTTAAAACTCCTAAAACTCTCTTAAAATGGCCTACAACCCTTCAAAGTTCCACAAAATCTTTTAAAAATCAATTGCTTTTCCTTTAATATTCAATAAGGAACTTTGAAATTCAAAGAATACATTAAAATCTCTTAAAATTACTTTACAAAATCAAAATATTCTTAAAATTCTTAAAAGCTTTTTAAAATCATTTTAAATTCTTGAAAATCTCTTTAAAATATCTAAAATTTCTTAAAGTCCTTACAAGCTTTATAAAATCTTTTTAAATTTCACAAGAATATTTATAATTCCTTAAAATTCTTTGAATTTCCTAAAATTCCTTAAAAATCTCTTAAATTTCCATGAAGTTGTTTTAAAGTTCAACTAATTCTTTTAAATATTATAAAAATCTCTTGTAATCACTCAAAATTCCTAAAAATCTCTTTAAATCCTTTAAAATTATTGAAAATATCTTGAAATCATTAGTAACACAGAAAATCTCAGAGAATACCTGGAAATTATTTATAGTCCTTCGAAATCTTTGGATAGCTTTTAAAATTCATTAAATAAATTATAAAAGTTTGGTAAATTTCTCACCTGGAATAGACTGCCACAAGAAATCAGTTTGGAGGTAGTGTAATCAATGACCAAAGCCTTATTAACGTTGTCAGTTAATTTCTTCTCAACATCCTTCGGACAGTCCATCATCGAGCAATCAGGGTTGTCTTTTTTGGGACCCGTCACCACTTTCACCACTAAATTCAGATCAGGAGCCAATTGGTACAGTCGATTGACTGCACCCACATAAACTCTACCAGTATTTTTGTCTACCACCAGATGATTCATTCTGTCGACTTCCGGATCATGGAAACTGTTAATGACGTCTGTTGTCTTCTGCTTCAGACTTGGAAATCTCGGCAGCACCAGAAGGAGAAGAAGAAGCGGGAGCCGCCGTGCGAAAAATATTTCAGCGGCCATCCTCCGCATGCTCCCGAAGATGTTCATCTTAAGCTACTTCCTACCCTACGGGAGCAGCTTTTCTTCGTCCTCCTACTCCGCTGCACGGCACTGGAAGCTGCAGCTTCCTCGAGCCGTTCTTCTCTACCCTGAAACATCAGAGAAAAAAATTCATTAGATATCTTTATACAAAACATAATACTTAATACTTAATTACTTAATTACTTATTGTTCAAACATTCTATTCTAAAAAGATGATTAAGTTAAAGTCGATATATCGTAACGCCTATTCCGCACTCGTGATTCGTCGTGTAAGTATCGATAGTGATTTTCGACAATCGAGACTTGCCGAATCGTAAATATCGCGTGAAATGAATTTGAAATTTTGAATTTGGTTTCATTAATAATCATTTTGTCACGAGTCTAAACTCGAAATACACATTGAAAAGAATAGGAATTTTAAGGGAATTTTATGGAATTTTTAATCATTTCATGGGAGATTAATGAGATTTTAAATGTTATCGTAGAATTTTAAAGAATTTCAAGAAGTTTCTGGGAATTTTTAGAATTTTTCACGGCTTTGATCAGGTTTCAATCAGACTTCAAGGTACTTTTATGACTTTTAAAATATGTATTTTGTGGGGTTTAAATAAGGAATTTAAAACTTTATAGGGAATTTTATTGTGGAATTTCAAAAGCTGTTTATGATTTTTAAAGGATTTTATAGAATTTACAAAGATTTCGAAGATTTTCGTCAAATTTTAAGGGTTTTCAAGAAATTTTTCGCTTTTTAAAAGATGTGGAATTTTTTATGGATTTGATGTAATTTTATGAGATTTCTAATATTATATATAAAAGTATTTGAAAAAATTTTTCTAATTTTTCAAAGCTTTTATGAAATTTTAAAGGATTTCATGGAATTTCATTAGATTTCTAAAATCTAATTATTTTAAGGGATTTTAAATGTGAAGGAATCTTAAGAGGTTTCTAGGAATTTTTAGAGATTTTCATGAATTGTAACGTGGATTTCAAAAGATTTATGATTTTGAAAATTTTCGTAGAATTTTAAGAGATTTCAGGATATTTCGTGAAATTTTAAAGGAATTCATGCAGTTTTAGGAAATATTAAAGAATTTTAAGGGATTCTAAATATTTTTAAGTTATGAGGATTTTTAAGAGATTTAAAAAAAAATTTTACTAATTTTAACATGAATTTCAAGAGATTAATGACTTTGAAGGTTTTTATGTGCATTTTTAACGATTTTTAAGTGATTTTTACGAAAATCACGAGATTTTTAGGATATTTCGTGAAATTTTAAAGAATTTTAAAAGGTTTGCAAAAGTTTTATGGAGTTTTAAGATATTCTAAAAGATTTTCAAAGGTTTTCAAAGGTTTCTTGGAATCTTTAGAAAGTTTTACGTAATTTAATATAGATTTAAAGAGATTAGAGAAATAAAATGTAATAAATTATATAATATTCAAGATGAATATAAATGCGCAGGCAGAGCGCGCGTTCATTCTTGTTATTGTTAAATCAATCATCTAAAACAAGTGTAAACACACGAAATTATCTGTACCATAAACATTTTTCATCCTATTCAAATCGGCACCTCTGAATACAAGAAGAAAGGGGTATTCGATTTTTTTTACTATTTTTTTAAGTGCTCTTTTTCTACCTTTTGTACTCTCTTTTAATAGGACTCGGTAGTATCTGAGCGTATAACGAGTTAACGAGCTTCCCCGTGAACGAGCTTTTTAATGAAGCTTTCGTGAAGAGAGAAGCCAGCAATAATCGATATAGAGTCCATGAGATTGATTACGGTTGGTTCTTGACACGCCCTGTACGCTATACTCGCCGTGTAAAAAAGAAAAAAAAAGGGAAGGATTATCACCCGTGACAAAGACAGTTTTTCTCTTCTTTCCTGTTTTGTCAGAGCTTTTGTTGGCTTAACTTTAGAGTCAGAAGGAAAACTGTTCGATTGTTTATTTCATTGATGAAAAAATCATTTTTTTTTTGTTTTCAGTACTATTTGAATGCAATTCTTCTTCAACTTCAATTAGACAGGCCGACCAATATGCAGCTCTATTCTTCGAAAGTTGGTGTTCGATTCTGCGTGTGCGTTTCGACGCTATCAAAAATCAACGGAAATGACTTTCTCTGCTGTCTGCAGAACAATGATTCATAGTTGACACAGATCAAAATGAAAATACTAAAATTAAAACACTCGTTTTTATCTTCGAGCTATGATCACTTTTTCAGATATAAAACGACTCGTTTCGATATTTTTTATACTTATAGAGTGAGAAGATAAGTTTTAGATTTAAATGCTATACATATGAACAAGAAGCTAATGTGAAAAAAATATATATATAATAAATTGAGAGGCTTTTAACATTCTTAAAATAGAGACCACTTTATTTTTAAAATACATTCTTGTGGTACAGACGATCCTCAAAATTAAATCTCGCAAAATGTATTGGTATTATTATATTCATTATTATTA
>UCOH01004742.1:0-85484 GCA_900474275.1 Synergus japonicus | reverse complement strand
CGACAGAATTCTAGTGATGGAGCGGGAAGAGGGGAACATTTTCTTTCTTTCGAATATTATTATGAAAAATCGCGTAATATTACAAACACTCCTAAATAAAAAGCAATGTCAAAATACCGATTTATCACCGAAAACTGTTGTCAGTTATAGCGGAGTACCGGAAATGACAACCGAACCGAAATTGCGCCCTGATACAGCTAATTCACACGAAAAGTAGGAAAATAAAAAAACGCGTCCGTTTTGTTCCTCGGCTGAACTGACAATGGCGTCCAACCAACAATGGCGTCCAACCAACAATGGCGCCGAACAAGTCCGTGCAAGTCAACGGTTGTGCGCTTGCGCGAAGAACTTCTAATGATGGAGCGGGAAGACGGGAACATTTTCTTTCTTTCGAATATTTTTGTATGGAAAATCGCGTAATATTACAAACACTCCTAAATAAAAAAGCAATGTCAAAATACCGATTTATCACCGAAAACTGTTGTCAGTTATAGCGGAGTACCGGAAATGACAACCGAACCGAAATTGCGCCCTGATACAGCTAATTCACACGAAAAATAGGAAAATCAAAAACGCGTCCGTTCTGTTCCTCGGCTGAACTGACAATGGCGTCCAACCAACAATGGCGCCGAACAAGTCCATGCAAGTCAACGGTTGCGCGCTTGCGCGACAGAATTCTAGTGATGGAGCGGGAAGAGGGGAACATTTTCTTTCTTTCGAATATTTTTGTATGGAAAATCGCGTAATATTACAAACACTCCTAAATAAAAAAGCAATGTCAAAATACCGATTTATCACCGAAAACTGTTGTCAGTTATAGCGGAGTAACGGAAATTACAACCGAACCGAAATTGTGCCCTGATACAGCTAATTTACACGAAAAATAGGAAAATCAAAAACGCGTCCGTTCCGTTCCTCGGCTGAACTGACAATGGCGTTCAACCAACAATGGCGCATTGTCTGTGTGCAACGCGCGTATTTGATTGGTTGCTATTCGCGCGTAATTTGAAATGCATAATATTTTTTTAGCATTTCAAATTGCGCGCGAATAGCAACCAATCAGATACTAAGTGCGACGCATGCGTAGTAGAGTACGGGGGTCAATTTTGGGCCACTGCAATTACGCCGAATCAACACTTGTCACTTGAACGACTTGAACAGTGTTGCCAAATGACGCTTATATTTACAAACGTACGTATGTAATGTATATAATATATCTTAGGTAATTTACGTATTTTTTTACATGCAAATTCACCTTTTTTATATATAATTTACATAATTTTACCCCACCCACCTTTCAAGTCCGCCATTTTTTACGCAAATACGTACAATACGTATTATACATACATAAAAGTTTTGAGTGTAAAGGGCAAACCCTGCCATAACCCTACCCCCAGATGTCACCTCATTTTGAAAAAAAATTGAATGATCAAAGCCGATCCACTTTTCAATAGCTTTTATGAGAGCTAATTAAAAAAAATTCCTGAAAAAAAAACCAAAAGTTTTCCTACTAAAATTCCCCATTGAAGCAAGGATATTTTTCGACTTCTTTGATATCGAGTGACAAAAAAAACTATATAGAACCTATTATTTTTTTAACAACTTTTTTGGATTTATTCGCAACGAAAATAAGATAGTTACAATATTAAAATAGAGGAAAATGAAAAATCTTTTATAATTATTTAAATGAATACAAGTTATATTAATATTATTTTTTAGTAATCTTAAGAAAAAAACAGAAAACGAATTTTTGTGAAATTAAAAAACCTGAAGAGTTTGTTCAGTTTTGATTAACTCATTATTTTTATCAATATATCATTTGAGTAGTACTTGAAAAAAAAATAAAATTTTTTATTTATAACAATTATGTATAAGAATCAATCTTATTTGAACGCATCGGAAAGATATATTCTTATTCAAATTATGGCAATTTGCATAGGGTATTTATTTATGAAAAAACCCTTGAAAATTAAAAAACCTGTTGTTTTGGGCTGCGAAAATTCCCAATTGCGTCTGTGCTGTAAAAGAAAATTTATAAAAATAATGTAATGAATCAAAAAATGTGATGTAAGATTATTTTTATATTTCTTTGGAAAGTTATTGTTTTACCTGGTGGATCTGGATTAACAGCATTCGAGTCGTTAAAATTATTATCGCTTTTTACGTTCGAAATCTCATCGTCAGAAAAATTTATTGATTTGTTTGGATCATCGAGATTACTTTGCATTGAGAGATCCGAATTTATATCAAATGAAGTACCTAGAATACAATACCTAATTGATTTTTGAACACTAGATTTCATTGTATTATCAGTATGAATACCTTGTTCATTATTGTTATTCTCATTGAATATAAAACTGTCAGCACTTTCAATAAACGAATGATTTGTGTGGGGCGAGAAACTACTCTCTAGGTTGAAATTTCCTATTAGAGAATTAACTGCATCAGTTTCCCTTCTTTCTGGAATTGCAGATGTAGCTTCTTCTCTCCTTTCTGTATCAATTTTCATAAATATATCAGGTCTTTTACTTTGCTTTCGCATATTTTTCTGGATAGTTTTCATTGTTTCCAGCTCTAAAGCAGTTTTATCCTGAGGACTCTTCTCATTAGGATTAATATTCGCTTTGAATTGTTCATCATAGGGTTTTTTACGTATTTTACTCTCTTCAGGCGAATTTGCTGGTCTTTTAGAAGTTTCTGACCTTCCCAATGCTGGTATCTCAATCTGTGCTTTACGAATTAAATCTTGAGAAGAACCAGATACATTTTCTGTAAAAGATTTTATAACTTCTCCTAGACTGTTTTCCACTGAGTTAATCGTAATATTGAATTGCCTATTTTCTGTAGCAAATTCGCAATCTCGATTCGATGATAGAGATACATTATCTAAAAATTATATGTAAAATAAGTGATATAAACACTTTTGCAATTAATGAGAGGATTCGTGAAATTTTCTTTAATTGAAATGTATTAAAATACCTGTATCGTTATATACTTGTTCGATTCTTTGCTCATTTTCAGAACTCTGCTTTTTGTTAATGCATAACTCGAAAAGAGAAGAAGACACGGAGGCGGAATCTGAAGAAAATATTTTAAATAATATTTTTAAATATTTTTAATACTTAAAAAAAAATTTGATTTTTTTTTACCATAATCATCATCATTTTCTTTATCCATAGAAGGACACAATTGAGGAAGATGTGGTTTTTGTGCTACTTTTGGTGTTTGTTGTGAATATTGGGACATGATCGTTTCCATAAAACTGTGGTTCATGATTGGAGGAGGCATTTGAAAACGAGCTAATGCTTTTTGTCTTTCCTCTTCTTCCTTTTCTTTGATGAGTGCCTCAATCTATTAAAAACAAACACGTGATAAACATACACTATGAAACTTTCAAAAAAGAAATTCAACCTCTGATACTTTTTATCTCAACGCTTTACCTTAATTTCCTGCTCAGCAATTTTCGCTTTGAATTCAGAATCTTCTTGTCTTAGTTTCTTTAGATCGTTTACATGATTTCTATGAATTACCCAAATCTGAGCAATTTTTATAATATCCTTTTGAAGTTTCAGTTCCTTGAATTTTTCGTAGTCTCTAACATTTTTTTTCATTTCTTGGATATTCATTTTAATGAATCCAAGTTGCACTTCAACTTTTTTTAGATCTTCTTTAGCCAGTTTTCTATCCTTAGCGAGTGGAAGCGACTCGAATTGCTCCTTTAAAAAATGGTAGTTTTATTAGTTATAAATAATGCGTTTTAAAATTTAATATTTGGCGATGATTAAATATCAAACAAACTTCATATTCTTTCCACATTTTCTGATATTTGTCTCTCAATTTTTCTGTTTCCTCGATAATGCGTAAATTTCTTAAGGAGTCTTCGTCTAACATCTTTTTCGTACTCTCCACTTTCTGCAGCAGTAACATTGAGTAATCCTGAAGACTGGATACACAAATACTATTTAAAGGCGCTGGATCAAATTTTTAATCGTAAAAATTTGAATTTGTAATTATGAACTGCAAATTTAATTTAATTTGGTATCTGATTTTCATTATACCAGCAAGTAGCTCGACTCATAGACTCAACAAGTTTAGTTTTTTCTGCAATGCTCTTCTTCAAATATTTTCTTCGTTCGAGTACAGATGCCAATTCTTCTCTTTTGCGTTGATTTCGATTTCTTTTTACTGTTAATTTGTATCAATTGAAGTTACAATAATTTTAAATATCAGAAGTGATAAATTGCATTTTTTCTTAAATTCAACCAGGCCCGTACCCAGGATTTTGTTTCAGAGGGGGGGGGGGGAGCACAGATTCAAAAGTAATATTATCGAATATCGATAATTGTTTATACATATACAATACTTTTAAGGAAAAATTTACAAAAAACTGATCTTTTTTTAATTTGGGGGGGGGCAGCCCCACCTGGGTACGTACTTGAATTCAACATTTATTCGGCGTTAATATTTTCAAAGTTTTAAACATGTTTAAACAGGTTGCGTCTTACCTCTTAGTTCTTCTTCAAGTTCGGCAAGTTCAGTTTGGATGGCAATCTTTAAAAGAGCTTCAAATTGTGGATCATTTGGATCAATAGTTTTCGAAAGTTTTTCACAAATATCCATTTTTTAAATTTCGTTTCAAAAAGTCACGAGAAATTAATTAATTGTTGCAAAATTTGAGGAGCAACAATCACAACGTGCTTACTTTTCGAAATGAAAACAAAAGAATGCGTACAATACAATACCCATAATTCATTGCAAATTCAGATTTGTTAACTAGTGTTGCCAACGCAAACAGTGTTACCAATTTATTCCTAATTCTCAAAATTTGTTCAGATATACGGGTATATCAAAGATATAGTATATCTTTGATTTGTTTCTCTAATTATTTTCTATGTAATTACATTACTTTGACAACCTTGAAAACTGCTTTGATAAAATAAAAAAGATTTCTCATTGTTCACTGATGTTATTTTTGATTAAATTTTGGTGGGTTAAAACACTAAATATTCCATCACAGGAAATCCTTTTATTCATACATTTAAAAAATACACTTATCTCAACAGTCTCGTATAATTGGTGTAATTCAAGTAGATATGACGAAACTATCATAGGACCCTTAAAAAGATCCCTCATATTCTTACAAATGTCCATAATAAAGTCTTACTACGCAATCGCCTTTCGTAATTAATCAGCATGAGCAAGATATAGATTAGGATCCGACATAATATATCATAATACAATAAGTGCCAACTTATTGAAATGAATTATATAAATAATGAAATTATTGCATTTCTTCAAAATTTGACCAAATGTAAATAATTTGTAGCTAAAAAAAATTAAGTTGTTTTCTCTATTCTACTCTTTTTTTCTTTTTTTTTACCCACAAGTAAATTAATCATGCCTAATTACGTAAATCATGCGTGCGGGACAATAGAAAATTTTCTAATGGAAAAATAAAATGAAAATTCAACCCCCCATTCTCACTGAAAGGCAGTAGCCAAAGACTAGACTCTCTGAACAAATAATATCCTACCAACTCAGCAGTTGGGTCAATCCATACTTAACTCACTGGAAATTTAACTATTGAGAATGCCATCTACTTTGGAAAGAAGGCTAATTTTTAGTATGTACTTCTATAATTCCTAATTGTCACGAATGCTCTTTCTTACATCTAATTATAAAAACAATTGAACGTCGTATATTATCTAGAAATTTTATATATTTTTATGCTTAATTTTTTTTTTCAATTTTCAATAATATACGTCGCTCCAGTGAATATTAAAATTATTAAGATGCAACTTCCTCATACCGACGATCCTTTCACAATTTCAATCCTTTTTAAAAGAGAAGTGTTTGTTTTTCTTCAGAAATGTATTCTCAGTCCCATGTTCTTGAATTAATGGCGATTTATTATCTGGACCCGGGTTATGACACGCCTGGGTCGAAATGATTTCTATCTACTTAAGACTGAACTTTGACTCGCACGTTCTAGCTTCTCAAAATGCTTTCTCGCGTTTCGAATGTTTATTAGCGTCGCTGCAGAGGCTAAAACAAAAATTGGTAACTTAAATAAAATCGGAATAGTTGAGAATTTTTATTGTAAAAATTTCCTTGTAAAGTTTTCTAGTGTAAAAGTTTCTTGATTTTACATAAACAAAAAAAGTAAACACTTACGAATGGCGGGATCCGACATCACAACCATAACGTAAGTATTAGATGTAAAAACGTCGATGAAAGCTGCAAAGTTTGTATTTCTGACTTCCATGCTTTGAAACTGTGCTGCCAACTTACTGCAAATAAAATTAAAATTATAAGTATATAATAATATTCAAATTCTTGTCCCAAATATGTATATAAGATAATTCAAAACGTACCTGCAGCTTAATTTGAACTGCTTTATTATATTCGAGACTTTCTCAAATCGATGGACATCCCGGTGGAATCGTCTTTGACAGTGGCTTATTACCAGAAAAGTTGCGCGTTCAAAAAGTAAAACTTCATCCGCATCAATAATATTTGCAAATTGGTTAAGACTTTGTTCCAGCTCCTTTACATTCGGTATCAACATATAAACGATGGAAGACCATGCTCTGTAAGATAAAATATATTATTATTTAACTAAATAAAATAAATATAGGGGAAAAGACTTGAAATAATTTGGATGCACGTTAAATTTGTATTTCAAGTTTATTTTATACCTGTAAAGAGTTTCATCCCATATGCTAGTCCTAAAACATGTGCATTCTAAAGGCAAGCTCAGTCTCTTCAAGTCATCCTCTCGCTCCCTGAAGATTAAATCTCGCTGGTCATCCTGGATCAAATCCATTTTGTGAACCAGGCAGAAAATTTTTGCCTCGGGACTATTTTGTAAAATTGCCTCCAAACAGCTCTGATAATAATGCATATCTTTATCCAACTCACGAGATTCCACATCGAAAACGTATATAAGTACTTCCACGTTTCTAAAAATGTTATCTCGCTGAGATGCGAAGTAGTTCTCCATAAATGCTTCTTGTCCACCGCAATCCCAGAGATTTAATACTAAATTTCCGAGAAATCTTACGTGACTGTGTTCAACATCGACTGTAAAATATACATTTTTATTATTAGAAAATGTTTCAAAGAAATGAGTCACCATAACTAAATGAAAAGATTTCTGAAAAGGATCTTCTTAAAAAAAAAATAAACAAAAGTGAAGAAGCCTCATTATAATCTTACTAAAGCTTAAAACTAATCAAAGTATACACAAAATGTGACTTCTAAATTCAATAACGGATAATACAAATAACGAAACCACAGAATATTGATTTAAAAACACGATATAAACAAGTAAGCTTACTCGTAGCTCCCAAGCGACGAGTATCTCGGGCAATATAATTAGCAAATATAATGCTCCGCATGCTCGTCTTCCCTGAGCCACTTTTCCCCATCAACAAGACCTAGAGAAAAAAGAAATATATCAAATGTGCAAAATACAACTCGGTAAACAATTATCAAATAAAAAAAGGCGTTTCCAACAATAAGAAATTTTGTCAAATAACAATGATCGCATCTCCAAAATTTCCAAGTAATTATTTACTACTTTTGTGTTGTAATTATTCAAGATTCCTACCTTTTTCTTCATTATGGTACCTGTTGTTGGTGAAAATTCACCGACCAGAATTTTTGGGAGTACAACTGCTTTTGAACAATCAGATCAACCTTTCGGTATATCGGGTATATCACTCACATATGCGTCACTATGCCCACTATGTTATGAAGAGGTTATTCATATACCATCAGCCTACAATCAACTGCCACTGCCAGCATTTATTCAAGGTTCACTGTATTTGACAATATTTTTCTATATGTACATATTTTCTTTTTTTTACTATCATACTTTATACACAAGCGACGTTAGATTTTCGGGTCGACATTGTCGACAGCAAACAGAAAATACATGAGAGTAAAAGAGATAGAGTTCGTTTTGTCCAATTTTTCATTCTCTATCTCCTTTACTCTCATGTATTTTCTGATTGCTGAATGCTGTCGACCAATCCCAGCTGAGGAGCCGAGTCACGTAAGTCACGTGACCCCAATTCGGCCATTTTCGACACTCACTAAAAATACGCGGGAGAATTCAAACGAGGTTTTTTAGATAGATAGAATAAACATTTTAGAAATATTATAGTAATTATTAAATAAGCTATTTTTTGAGTTTTTTGTCGAATTTATTACTTATCATTCATATATTTTTCTTAGAGATTATGATTAAAAACCAAATGGTAACAGTCTGCAGAATGGTCTGTAATATACTTACATATAAGTTATATTCTCATTCTCGTTCTCAAAAAATATTCCCCCTTAGGAAACACTTGGTGGCAACTCTAGAAAAATGTAACATCGTTGACATGCTCTTTGGATTCAACACATTCAAAGCCATTGTTTATTCTTGATTTATTTTTGTTTACGTTGTGGGTGGTGGGTGGCGGGAGAAGAAAATTCTATTCATCGATTTTCCGAAGTTTGCCGAGATCTTCCGATTGCTAACCTTAAACTTAAACCTATATATGTAGTGTTAAGTGTTAACCAGTGACCAGTATCACAGTGTTAACAAGTAACTCTGATATTTCTACATCACGTCCGCTTCGTTTAATTATAATTATTTAAAAACATGTAAATATGTAGACAAGTTTAACAGATCAGTGTTCGCAGTGCTTATTCAGATATTCATAGTTTTCTCTTAAAGAAATCGCGAATCACAGTATCATCTACAATGTCTTCTATTCGAAAAAGAACGGTGGACGATGCGCCAGAACTTCCACGGGATGTCACTGATGATCAAGTAAGATTATTTGATTTATATATCTTCTTCTTTCACTTCTGAATTTAGTTCTTGTCCCTCCAAAAACAAACAACAATTCTACAAATTTTTGTGAATCGAATTCCAAGCCCTTTGTGGTTTTCATTCATTAGTAATGATTTTAAATGACAGCTAGGTCTGCCATGATGTTGACGTTTTTTGTCGTGTTTCTTTCTTTATATTTTTTTAAACTTCCTTTACTTCCTCTTGTTAATTAAAATTACATTTAACTCTTATCATTTCTCTATTCATTTGGAATAATTAGTCCCTCTTAATATGGAATATTATTTAAAATTGTAGATAAGACTAAATGTTTATTTATAACTTATTTATAACTCTGCAAACGTCATTATAAATTTATTTTTTCCTCAGCAACTTTATTGTATATGGTTGGAAATATTGTATGTAAAATTGTGGAGACGAGAATCATTTTTCTTTCATTAATTTTGTAAAAATATTTACTGCGTAGAACATTTCAGTTCTTTATGAGATATGTTTATTTATTTATACTTTTTTTTTGTTTAAATTGAGGTGGAAAGTTAAATTCAAGATTATAAGCTATAGACATCCGTAATCAATATTCATGCTTCGCGTTCGCTATTAAAATATGTTTATCACACCACTTTAATATAAATTAATTGGTAATTATAGTTTTTGTCGATGAAAATAATATACATTCACGCTTAATTACATATTAAATGATTATCATAATGATTCTAAAATGACACCATTAATTTTATAAACAATATTATGAAAATTAAACAGTTATTAGAATAATGTTCAGTCCTTAAGTACTTTTCTTTTCTGCTTAAATATTAAATAAAACTAATTAAAGTAAGTATGTAATTAAAAAACAAAGCTAAAAGAAGGTAAGGGTAAGCAATACTTTTTAATGTCGTGGTAATAATTTTCCCAATTATCAAAATGCATGTTAGTTGCAAAAAATCAGTGATTTTATAATAATAGCAATTTTTATTCTACTAAAATTTTAAAATCACTTTCTCAAGGAAATTGAACTTTGGCATTATAATAGTTAAATTAAAATTAAGAGGTAAGTTAAAAAATTTAGTTTAAAAGAGCGGTAAGGTAATTGTCTAGAAATGATCAACAGCTACAAATATTAAGGGGAACTTACACGTTGTTGGTTTTAAAAAATTGATTTTTTTATTTTTGCATTTTTCTAATCTAAGGGGTCTTAGAAATGAGCCTCTAAAAGCTCATCAAACATAACTGCGTACGGCTGGTCTGCGTACCGTTCTGAAACTTTTTAATAGCATAAAGAATCGATAAACTTTATGTAGCAAAAAAAAATTTTTTTATTCAGAAAGATATTGAATCTGAAGATGATGCCAAACTTGAAGTTGAGGAGATGGCGAAAAGTTTATCACAAGGAACCAACCATACACCTGAAATTCTCGGATCTTTAATTTCTGGCTTGCCAGATCGGTAAGTCTTAAAACTGTATTTATAAATTTATAAACATCCTTAAATAAACTTCATTTTCATTTGCAGCTGGAAAAATTGGATTATCCGAGGTATCTTTACGTATTTGATGATAGGCGGATTTTGCCTAATCATTTATGGTGGACCATTAGCTTTGATGCTCACGGTAATAAAAATTTTATCTTTTATATACTTATTTCAATACACGTTTAGCACTTCTAATTTTTGTTCTTAAATAAATAGACGCTGATCGTTCAAGTGAAATGTTTTGAAGAAATTATCAACATCGGGTACGCTGTATATAGAATTCATGGTTTACCTTGGTTCCGATCTCTCTCATGGTACTTTTTAATAACTTCCAATTACTTCTTCTACGGAGAGAACCTGATGGACTATTTCGCCGTCGTCATCAATCGAACAGTAACTATTTATCTGTAAAAATCTTATATTTGGTGTTCCTTTTATCTTGACTATCACATTGTATGTTTCCCAAATGTAGGGATGCGTTACATAATTGTCATACAAGTAATGCGTACATCAAAGCGGATTTAATGAAAGAGGCTTTGACATGAAATCAATACCCTTTTCCTGACCGCTATTACGTTTTCCAATATCTATGGCTTCGTTTAGGATGTAGAGGTTTCTACTGAAAATTATACTTGAGAATTTTTGGTCAATTATCTTCTAGAAAAATTATATTTAATAGAATGCTAATATGAATTTTATTATATTTTTAATTTTCTATTGGTTTTTATTAATTTAAACATATAAGTGTAGAGAATTTCAAGCTGCGTGCCTCAGAGATAAAGAATTTGAAAGCTTGAACTAGAATGCAGTCCAAATAAAAAATTGAAGTTTTCAGGGTTAAAAAATTTCTTATAATCTATAGAATCTATAAAATGTATTTTTTTAGGATTATCTCCGAGTTCTCGTGACGTATCATCGCTTCATCTCGTTCTGTCTCTACATCATTGGTTTTGTTTGGTTCGTTTTATCCCTCGTGAAGAAATACTATATGAAACAATTCTCTCTCTTCGCATGGACTCACGTGGCACTTCTAATCGTTGTAACTCAGAGTTACTTGATAATACAAAATATTTTCGAAGGACTAATCTGGTAAGCTATATAAAATTCTAAGAATGTAAGAAAACAGTCTCTATTAAACATAATATCATATAAATTTGATTTTTTTCATTAGGTTTATCGTACCAGTTAGTATGATCGTTATAAATGACGTGATGGCTTACGTTTTTGGATTTTTCTTCGGTAAAACACCTTTAATACAATTGTCACCTAAAAAGACGTGGGAAGGATTCATAGGTGGCGGATTTGCGACAGTCGTACTTGGACTCTTGGTTTGTAGAATTATTCTGGAAATTATTATTTAGTAAACACAAATACGAGTAGAAATGAACATTTCTAACTGAGTCTATATTATTTCTTTCCCGATTATAGATGGCGTACGTAATGTGTCAATACCGCTACTTTGTCTGTCCTATTGAATACAGTGAAACTTTAGGCCGAATGACTATGGATTGTGAACCGTCAAGTTTATTCAAACCACAAGAATATACATTGCCGGAAAGTTTACAGACTATTACCAAATTGGTAGGATATTTTAGTGTACATTTTGCATTTTATTCACTAAGTAGATGGAAAAGATTTATTAATTTATCAATATATTTCTTTGCAGTTTAACTCGAAAAATACAATCACAATTTATCCTTTCTTACTGCACTCTTTGTCGATGTCAGTATTTAGTTCTGTGATAGGACCCTTCGGAGGATTTTTCGCCAGCGGTTTCAAGAGGGCGTTCAAAATTAAGGTAAATTGAATTAAAAAAAATTCGTCTTTTTTTAAAATATATTTGCTTCAAATAATCTGAAATACATAATAATGTTTACAATTATTATTTTCAGGATTTTGGTGACATTATTCCTGGACACGGAGGAATAATGGACAGATTCGATTGTCAATATCTGATGGCAACATTCGTTAACGTTTACATTTCATCTTTCATTCATACCGCCTCTCCACAAAAACTTCTGCAACAGGTATTTGTCTAAAAAGCAACAAAGCTAGAAAACTTCTCCGTACAAATGAATCTTTTTATTTACCTTTTATTAATTTTTCCCAGGTTTTTAACTTGAAAGCCGAACAACAGTTGCAATTGTTTCATGCTCTGAAAGATTCGCTGGAGCATCAAGGATTGGTAAATGCTTCCTGCTAAATGCATTTCTGGCAAAATTTTTGAAAGCACGAACATGTGTTGAATACATAGATACCTGACATTAGAACGATAATGGGGAACTCTACTGTGACCACTGTCGTGACCGTCTTTCCGTAAATCATGACTGAAAGGACGTTTTTAGTTTTACAATTATCAAACTTTACTTCCAATTTCGATTAGCACTTTCAGGTGGAAGTTCGCGACTTTCGATCAAATCGTCTTCATATTTTACATCAATTACTACTTCTAGTTTCTCATCCGCATTTATGTATCTCATCGATTAAGTCTTTTAGTTACAAAAAGTGAGCTTTAATTCTTAGTATTGGTAATCGCAGTTCAAAATCTTTGACGAAGCTTATTCGTATCTGCTTATATACAATATCTTTTCATTCGCCGTATTTTTTTACTGAGTAATTAATTAACTTGACAAAGGATAGGAATTCATGGTTTACTCGCCTAAAATTTTCTCAAAGAATCTTCGGAGATTTTAAAAATGACTCTGAAACCCATTTTCTCAGAAAATAGGTTTCCAGACAGAAAAAATCGGCAATTTTCGGAGGAATTTTGAGAATGTGAACAAGGACTAATGAGTGAATTGTGGGTGATTCTAGAGTCCCAGTTACCTAGGTATTGTGATAATTACGAGTAATTATTACATGATTGACTTAGAATCTTTGTTGTGAATCATAATATATATAATATACATAATCATAAAATTAACACGGATTGATTCCCAGATTTTATGTATGTAATAGATGTTTCGTTAGGTTTAATTCGATAAGAATTAACTTTGCGTGAGTAGTATATGAGTTTTAGGTGAACTTCATGCGTAACTCTAATAAGTAATGACTTTCTGTTAGTGCGTCAATTTGTCAAAAAGCAGTAATTTGTTTCCAAAGATTATCTGCTATAAATGTGCAATATACCTACACGGAGAGAAATCATAGATATTGAGCACTTGTCAAAATTCATGT
Source organism: Synergus japonicus (assembly GCA_900474275.1). NCBI lineage: Eukaryota > Metazoa > Arthropoda > Insecta > Hymenoptera > Cynipidae > Synergus > Synergus japonicus. Next base: position 71,995 of record UCOH01004742.1, on the reverse strand, counting down.
TTCGAACACTTTGAGCATTTAGCACATGAGGCCTTGCTTTAATTACATGCACTTATGTTCTGAGCATGTGCGGACCGATATATATTACCCGAATTCGTTCAAATATCTAGTAACGTGATTTGTTCCACGTACAGAGTACAAGTAGTTTCTTTCCGTGTAGTTTTTTTTTTTAAACGATCGATAATTACTTTGCCGCGTTTATGCGTAACCGAATCTCGTTCAGTTGATTATTTAGTTTCTCTAAACTCATTCCGATTTATTTTTTCGGTTCTTTTTTCCAACTAGAATCTCTAAATTTTATACATTCCGTCTTCGAAAGTGACACAATCGGGAAATGATTACTGTTTTATTTTCCTATACATTACTCACACATTCGGAAACGGACGACAAACTCTATAAGTGTACAGAAATACGAAAAGTGTCTACATAAAATAAACTTTATTGTCGTTTTTTAGAGGAAATAGATCGGTGTAAAATATAAAATTTACACAATAGATAGCAAATTGAGTACTTAATAGAGTAGAATTGTAATTATATGTACATTTTGTTATTTTGATAAATGTTTTAAACATCACTCGAGAATGGAGATGAAGGTAAAATTGAAAAAAAGAAATAGTATGAATGAATGAAAGAGAGAACGAGAAAAGTCAGAATGAGAAAAAGGAAAAACGTTAATGAAATTATTATTACATTATTGAAGATGTTGAATCATTGTCCATGCATTTTAATGTGATGGTATTTTAAGTTTTACTATATGAAATATATATATAAATATACTATATATATATATTTATTTAGCAATGAAATACAAAAATAGCCGTTAATTTATGTAACGTTGCGAATGATTTAATATTATAAATATTTTAATAATTACTCTGAAATCAAACATTAAGTGAGAGGTGTTTAAGTTTTCTTGTTTAACCTTACCCGAATTAAGTAAAGGGAATTTATTCGTTTTTGTAATTACGATAGTGGTTTAAATTATTTTTAATAATACTATAAATTGTAATAGATATTGTTAATTATATGGAAATCAGTCGCGTTAGTATAGGTCGATGTGATAGTATTTTAAGACTATATATTTGTGTAGCTATAAAATATAGTAATGAATGTGATTTATAAAGTGTTGTCCATCATTCTTGATGATATAAAAGATTTTGATAAAATTATGAAACTAAATATTCAAGTGAGTAGTAAATATCAAGCCTTAAACTAAATGATTAATAGTTTTTTATATATATAATCCACATAATTCTACTGATCTTATTTCCAATTTTGTTTTTAAAGAATATAATTCTGAGCAAAATTAAAAGTAATTCAATCACTATTTTTTTTTAATTTTGGTTTAATATCTAATTTTATAAGTTAAAAATTAATTATATATTTATAATAAAAAAAAAAATTTGTTAGCGTTTTAAACAGCGCGCGAAAAGCCACCAATCATACGCCATGTGATGTGATACATGCGTCGTATATATTCGTTCTAATCTTGAATTATCTGGAATTCAATTTGCTGACAGGTATCAGCTGTTCCAGTAAACAAAGAGAAAGACAAAAGAGACGCGAATCGAGATGGACGCTGAAGAAAATAAGGAACCTGTCGACGAAGACGAGGATGAGGATCAATCCAACTATTCCCTAGAAGCCAGGGGAAGTGATAATTGGTTCTACATGCCGGATTCCATCCTCCTCAGCATCTTCAGATACCTATCACCGAAAGACTTGCTAACTGCTGGTGAAGTTTCCAAATCCTGGAACAGGGTATCTCGGGACGAATTCCTCTGGAAAGATCTCTTTTATCATACTTTTAAAATCGACCCCAATATCGGAATCGTCCCAGGTGAGTCAAGTCCTCAAAATTAAAAATACTCGCGACATCATAACCTATTAATCTATATAAGATAAACCTAATAAACTTTTGACCTTCATCGTAACTTCATGTTTTGTTAATATATCTGCAAAACTTTTTATTTTCTATCTGTACCTATCTGCATAGTTTTTTAGGTATATAAACTCAAGGGAAGTATTCGAAAGAAATTAATTAAATAATAATAAAATGTTTTAAACTTCCTTGTCTTGGAATTAAAAAGATAAAACAGTTTAGATTCTGGTTTGAATAATAACATAATTGGAGAATAATATTGATTAGATACTGAGTAGACTACATAGAACTACCATAATTCACAAAAATGAGATACTTTTGCAATATAAAATTTAATTTTAATGAATTTAATTATAGAAGTGGAGAGAATCGATTAACCAAACAAAATACATATAACACTATTAAAAAAATATCATTAATTCTATTTTTGTATATCTTTGTTTAACAAATTTATTGTAAGAACGAACATATACTTGTAATTTTTCTAGGAAAAAATTCATGGTTAGGAGAATTCAAACGTCTGACTTATCATACACCTTTATTAGAAACGGAAGTGCTTAAGGAACATGCTCACCAAGTTCTGCACGTCAGTTTTTCTCACAATGGAAAATTATTTGCAACATGTTCAAAAGATGGTTACATACTAGTAAGTTATACTTTTCATAAAAGATATAAATCATAATAATATTTTCTATTCATAAATATCAATAACTGTTCATATGTTCCAATCGATTTCCATTTTTCAAGTATTTTTCACAGAAATAAAACATTTCTGTTCTTTATTTTGGGCTCTAAAGTAATTTTGATGCAAAAATAATCTCTTGTTATAGATTTAAACTTGGTACCAGTCCCATAGAGGGAAAATTAATTCTTTACATTTTCAAATTTGTCTCTCAGGTATGGGACAGTCAATACCCAGTATCAATTAAGTATCAACATGACATGAAGACTTTCAGATGGAGATATACTCAATTTTCTCAATTCAATTCTACGGATACTCTTCTTCTTGTATCTGGTGTTCATTTTGGAACACCACACACTACTTCCGGTGAAATCGCTGTTTTCAGAATTGCACGTAAGTTTTTGTCTTATGATACAATTAAATGATCCAACCTTACAATTTACGTGACTTTAAAAAATTATATCTCTTTATTTATTCTCCAAAGCGGTTAATTGGTTTTTCAAGTCCTATTTTTATTCTCTTGTAGCTGGTTTTGATCTTCAGTGCAGGATCGTTAACAAGCCATACGACATATTTGGAACCTGGTACAGCGAACGTTATCTATTAAGCGGAGATGTCTATTGGCTCGCACACCTGGTCAGCACAAGTGTACTTTGGCTTAATAAGGCCAACCAAGAATCAGCCAGCGAACATGTGCCTATAATGAGTCAACTTTACAAGTAAAAAATCTTTATTTAATCTTTTCATTATTTTTTTAGCCTCTAAAATTATGAACTGATTAATTTTGAAAATGTAACGTGTTAAATTGATAAATAATTCTTAAAATTAAATTCTTTTAAGTTCTAAGGTTTTGAATGTTTATTACAGATTTTACAATGGTAATGCCGCTTCAATTAGGGCGATAATGGTCGCAGATTGCTTATCTCCAGGCCCAACGGAGACGGAAAGATTGCAAGACCAACCTTCCACTTCTGATATGCAAGAAGAAAAGGGAAATCCACCAAGTCACAGAGATTTGTCTTCTACTTCAGTTAATTGCCCACCATCTCAGGAGCAGCCAGAAGTTTTACATCATGCTTCATCCAGATTACAGTACGTATAAAATTATTTCAAACATTCTCTTATAAATTCAAAAATTATATTAAATTTACAACAATGTTATCTTACTTTTCAGATACAGTACATTAGAGGGTGGATTTATGAATTGGCGGAAATTAGGCGACGGTTTTGAATATGCAAAGCCAATAAGATATAACAAAGAATATCGTCAAGTTGAAATGGAGAAAGAGGTAGCTGAAAGTGATAGTGAAAATGAAAATGAAAATTCGTGGGAAGACGAAAGTGAATCTGATGGTAAGAAATATTTAAGCTAAAAATATCTGATTATCTCGTTCAAAATATTTTTCGCAACATTTTACTCTAATTTTTGTTTCACCTTTCTTTTGGTTTCTAGAATCATCAGCAACAGAGGATTGTGATCTGGATGAGTTAAACGTTCGTCCCGAAAAGTATCTTATCTTTGCAACCGGTTCAAAAACATATACGCCACATCAGGTTGGTTTTAAGAGAATCAAACCTATTAATTTCCCAAGAAGGTTAGATCCTGGCCCTTCATTAAAAGAAAGATTAGAGCGACGAGAGAGAGAACGAGAATGTTCTCCTAGACCAGAACCAAACTGGCAGGATTACGATTCAGTGTCAGATAAATTCGATAAGGTTGATCACCTTATTGACCTTCATGGTCATATTATCGGAATGGGACTTTCTCCAGATCATAGGTAAATTTTAGGAATTGATATTAAGGAAGATAAGATTAAAGATTAAAGGAAGATAATCTAGTGTGTAATGCTAATATTTTTAAATTAATTTTTGAAAATTCCTTTGTTTCAGATATCTTTATGTAAATACGAGACCGTGGCCGAGAGGATACATTATTACTAATCCTTTACTACCACCACCGATAGCTCAAGAAATAGATATACACGTAATTGACCTAGTCACATTAAAACAAGTTGGGACGATGTTGCGGGCTCATAAAGCCTACACACCGAATAACGAATGCTTTTTCATCTTTCTGGACGTTTGTAACGAATATGTAGCAAGGTAAGTCTTAATGCAATCTTTTATATCCAAGTTGTACCTACACGACCTTTTTGAAACATCGAATTAGATGACGATGAAAGGAAACAAACAAGGCGCGCAATTTCACATCAGTGCCACGCTGTGCACATTTAGATTCCGCGCAGTATTGCATCAGTGTTAACGAAGGAGTTAAGCAGAGCTTTAAATTAAATTGAAATATTTTTAATGTTTCAGTGGTGCTGAAGATAAACATGGATACCTCTGGGACAGACACTACGGCGTCTGTCTAGCCAAATTTCCACACTCCGACGTAGTGAATTCCGTTGCATTCAACCCTCGTGATCCCGAAATGTTAGTCACAACTAGCGATGACTACACCGTAAAAGTATGGAGAAGTCGTGCGATGGTAAAATCTCTTGGACTAAATGAGGAAGACCTAAGTAAAGGTTTAGAAGTTCGAAAAAGACGTAGATACCACAAACCCAATTGCAACGTTGACTGACTAAAAACTATCCAATTTCCAATCTAAAAACCTTTACCTCAGTGTCTCAAAATTACTCTAGGCGTTCAATACAAACTCTTACCCCCCTCCCCCCCCCACACACACAAATTAAAAGTAATGAATAGATTTTTAAAAAATGATAAAATTTTAAACAAAGTTCAAATTGAAGTAAAGCTTATATATTATAAATATATCGTGTACATTTTCAAGTGAAGGTTTTTACATTTGAAATTGGAGGGTTGAAAATGAATACAGAATGGAAATACGAATCGATAAAGTGCAATTTTGATGAAGTTTTGAAAACTTATGATCAACCAATTTATTTGCTGCACACTTTTTTACTATTTTAAATTGTAATTTATGTTTTAAACTCATGATAGATTCTCTTAATTCACACATGATCAATTTTTTAAGGGTATTTTGTTTTAGAAACAGAGATATTTTTAAAAAAATCAGTTTATTAGAAACCTATTTAATGAAAAATGATCAAGGAATTACATAACTGTCAATGATTTTAAAATTATGTAACTAAAATGAAGTTGCTAAACAGTATTGTAGTATTATTTTCAGGCTATTTATACACGTTTGAAAACGATGGATATAAAATTTGATATTACCACAAAATTGGACGAAACAAATTAATGTTATGTTAAATGCTTTTGCTTCAATATTTTATGGAAAATGGTCAATATTTACTTTTTAAACTACATTTTAAAACTTGGTGTGTCATCTGCTTGAGCTTAGGAAACGAAATTCGTGTTTTACGTGATACATAAATATCGATACATAAATGTGTTCCTTTTGAAGATAAACTGGTCTTTCTAAACTACCTTTAGGAACATCTAATATTGGTCGACTGTGCAGCGTAAAACTAAATACTTTGGTAAACGCTTTGTAAAAATTCCGCTAGCTATTATTACATTTTAAAGCGCTTCGAAAGTATGTTGACCAATACTGCTAATTCGTACAAAATTCACTGTTTGTCATTAGAAAAAAAGCATTTAATGAGAAATAGATCAAACAATTCTTCAAATTTTTAAATCTTTTAAATTAATTTTAAAATTTTACCAATTTTTGGGCAACAGTAATTTTGTACAGGCTCTTTAAGCCTTAAATCATCGATTTATCATTACATAATTCTTGTCGAATGTCCACTTTACTGGAATTTTAAATCCGGTTTTTCGACATTTTTTTTTGTACCTTCACACCTTTTAAAGCGAGGAAGTTACAATTATAAAATGTAGAAGGTGTGTGTACGTGTGTATGTATGTATATATACATATATTTTATTTTGTTGCATGTTTCTAACATTAATATTATTACCATTTTAACAGTTTAACAAGTAAGATTTATTAGACAGAATACTATTTTCTGGATTACTATTTTTTGAAATTATTAAATGTATTATAACTTGTATAAAAATATATGTCTCGAGCACAAAGCAAAGCATCTCGAATTTCATTGACTTCGAATTGACGCCTCGTTTTCAATTAGTTTCCTTTAAAAGGAATTGCTTTAAATTTTTTTTTATTTCTTGAATTAAAAATTATTTCATCCTAATTAACATTGAACTTTACTGATTAAATTGCAGACCTAAATTATTCGGTTTGTATAATTAAAAATGTAGATACAAGAAAAGAAAATTGTGTCTAGATATTTAATTAGCAATGATTATCAATCGATAACAATATAACATTATGAATCTATAAGTTAAATCTTCATGGACAGGAACTGACGAACGCTGAATATTTCTATAACTAACTTATTCTATTATTTAATATGCGCAGAAAGGCAGTCTGATAATGAGTTAATGAGAAAATGAATTTCGAAAATTGTCCTAAACTTTCTAACTTTGAAGGTCTGTGTTACTTTGCAAGTATTGGTACAAATTCATAATTTATGTTACTTTTGCATATTATGGTTACAAAGACTGCTCGAAGTCTAAACAAATACTAAAAATAAATTCTGGTTCGTCGAAGTTGGTTAACATTAACTTTGTTTTTATTAGTCTGAAAATGTTTCCCAACACTCTTACGACGGATTAAAATGGATAATTTTTTCGCAAATACGATTTAATTATCAAAATTTTAAATACTTACAAATCTAAAGCTCTTTCAATCAAAAAATCAACTGAAAAGTCCAATATAAAAAATCAAATTTTTGAAACATAAAGTTTTGCTACAAATTAAAAAAACAAAAACCGAAAATTTACGACTTTTAAACAGATGAAATTTTAAATAGGTATATAAAAGATTTTTTTCTCACAGAGATTATTTATGATTTATGGGCATGTGATACTTTACCATAAGAGCAAATTAGTTATACCAATTTTAGATTCATAATAATAAATATTTTTGGCTAATAAGAATCAATAAAGAGACGAAGGTTTATTGACTCTTATTTACAAAAAATATTTATCATGATGAATGTCTAAATTGATATAACTAATTTTCTCTTATGGTAAAGTATCACATACCCTTAAACATGATTTATACTAAAAATTAAAAACAAAAACAAGGAAAATGTCAGTTTTTACTAGCGAAAGATCGTCTTCGGATTTCAAATTCTGCTCGTAGAAATTCCAATAATTATAGGTATACGAACGAAATCATAGTCATTTTTTGCACCTGTCTATATCTAATTTCTGTACAATGAAGACAAGATGCTAGAATGTTCCATGAAGATGAATTAAAAAGTGATCGAATTAAACTGATCCAGTCGCTATTGGTTCTGCAATTGAAAACAAAAAAAACAGTCTTATAATGATTCAAATATCAAGTCAAAAACTCAATTCAAATTATATGTATATTAAAACATGCAATAAATTCAATCAAGGAATTGAAAAACTAAGAAACAAAAAAATTTGTTTAATATCTTAAGATTTTAAACAAAAATTAACATTATTTCACGTTTCTTTCCAATTACGTTCCGATACCTGGATTAAAATTAATTTAAAATATTTTTATTGTAATTATACCTGAATAGGAAATTGTGTCCGGCGGAGTGTCGTTTTTATTGGTGGGTTTAACTTTCTTGTGATCATCTTTGTGACCATGGCAATGTTCACACTCGTCATCACTATCTTCGGAGCTACTTTCTCCAAAAGTCTTGGGCTTTTCGTAAATACAGCAACCTGAAATTTAAATTTTCAATGTAAATTAAAAGATACAGAACTCTTTGCCTTTCATACGTATTTGTTATTTTATACTCTATTTTGTGTCTTACATTTTGATTTCTTCTTGTTCAAATGTTCGTTATCGACTGTTCCTTGAGTCCACTGAACTTTTTTGCTCGATCGAGGCTTTCTAAGGCGTAGTCGGACTGTAGGAACTTCCTGAAAATTAAAAAAATACAAGGCTTTTAAGTATTATGTGCAAAAAATTGTAAAATGACAATTCTATGAATGTATATATATACGTAAATCATAGAGAAAAAGTGTAAACATATTCTTTTTCTTTCAGATCTTAGCTTATATTTCTCTTTACAACATTATAACAGTATAATATGTGTATATCACAATATTAAAAATATCACCATGATAAAAATAGAATATTAATTAAACTTGTAAAATCGATAACGCCTTTGTACCATAACATAAATTCACATGTTAAAATTTGCATAAAAATATCGCAGATTTGTAAATTCCAATATTAAAAAAATGTAGTGGCATGATAAATCAGTTAAAATCACTGATCTATTGTACAACTTTTTCCCTCAATAAAGCCTTTATCGAATCTTCCGAATATTCCAAAATATCCTTCAGGACTTCGATCGTGTGTTGACCCAATTGAGGTGGAGGAGATCTAATTTCATTTTTTGCATAACTATAAGTTACGGCTGGTCCAACAATTTTGACTTTATCTTCTGTAGGAAGTTTTACTTCTTTCACTATTCCAATCTCCTTAACATGCTTGTCATTGAAAGTCTAAATTAAAAAAGTATGTATAAAATTACTGTAAGCAATGGATAATACATAATTTTATATATCTATTCAACATACATCTTTCATGTTATTAACAGGCGCAAAAGGAAACGAAGAACCCTCAAAAATATTGGCCCATTCTCCATTAGTCTTCTTCATAAATTCTTTTTTCAATATGCCCAATAACTCATCCCTATGTTTTACTCTATCCGCATTAGTATCAAATTTAGGATCTAAATACATCATATTCATTTTTTTTAATAAATCGAAGAACTGTGTATCGCTTCCTGTTCCTACAGTAAACCATCCATCCTTCGTTTGAAAAGATTCATACGGAACAATGCTTTCTAAAGCAGAGCCCAATTTTCTAGCTTCCTGATTTGCATTTAAATAAGTGGATCCGACGTTTATCAAATTGGCAAGTTGAGTAGATAAAAGATTACACTGAATCCATTGGCCTTTTTTAGTTCTCGTTCTTTGAATCAAGGCTGCCATAATGGCACCATGAGCGTACAAACCGGTAGAAATATCTATTAAGGCTGTACCTGGTCTACATGGGGGACCATCTTTGGGTCCCGTGATATGCAAAAGTCCCCCTAAGGATGCTGCGATTAGATCGTAACCTGGCCTGTTGATTTTAAACAGGATGATTGAATTTTATTCGAATTTATATACTAAACCCCAAGTTATGATTTATTAACGTTTGCTATGTTTTTAATGAAGAATGAATAGATTAAATTACATTTTAAATTTTTCAATTAAAAAAAAAGACAATTAAATACTTTCTGAAAATAAAAAAAAACAATACCTGTTCATGTAAGGTCCTTTGTTTCCATATCCAGTTAATGAACAATAAATTAAATGTGGAGCAACTTTATGTATATCTTCAAATCCTAATCCATACTGTAATAACTTTCCAGGTACATAATTTTCCATCAACACATCCGACTTTCGCGCTAAATCATAAATAATATCCCGTCCTCTTTTCAGATCAATACAAATACTTTTCTTATTGCGATTCAAGCTGACGAAATACGCAGCAGCTTTTTTTGAATTGCCAAAAAATGGTCCCCACTTTCTTGCTTGGTCTCCAACACCGGGTTCTTCAATTTTTAAAACCTCCGCACCCAAATCACCAAGAATCATTGTGCAATAAGGCCCGGCCACAATTCTAGTCAAATCCATTACCCTAATTCCAGCTAATGGAGATTTATCATCATTATTTGTATTATTTGTAGAGTAAAAATGCTTTTCTCTCGTTTGAGATCGATAAACGAACCTCAGAGTTTGTATTGAAAGTGAAGTAAATAATGACTTGGCCATTATGAGTTTTTGAAACTCGTGTTTTCCACACTGATCGCACTTATTTATTTATCTTGATATATTTATAAAGAATCTTCAGGAATGGTTTCAGAATATATTTAAATTTGAAAACTATAAAATCACTTCTAGGACGTGAGACACTGCAGTGACAGTGAGAATTAAATTTAACATATTAAGTATAAGGTTATTTACATTCTCAAACAGATTTCTAAAACTGATAAGCACTGTATCTTGTTTGTTATTTGACTTCATGTGCAAGACTATAAACTTACAAAGGTCACGTTTCATGATTCAAATCATTGAAATGACATAATAAACCGGGACTTACGGAAGGTGCGTCCTGAAGATCTTCTTCGAGGACCGTTTCTACCTGGGAAGATTGACCTGCCAACATCGTTCGCTCCATTTTTATTTCACTTTCGTCAACAAATTTGATAGAAAACGTTTAAAAACATTCAGTTCTTAACTTTTGCGTTGGTTTCTGCAAATGTTTGAGACTGCGTGACAGTCTTCCAGTTTCTGACATTCGAGCGTTCATAGGTTCATAGAATGTGCGCCGCCATTTTTAAATGACGTTTGTCCCGTTTATTGCGTGGTTGCGTTACTTGCGTTGCGTTGCGATATGCATATGTTTATATTTACATACATATATATTATATATACATAATTATGTATGTGGTGATCTAGTTTGGTAGGATAGTGGAAAGTAATCGGTAATTACCCGTAATCGCGGTAAAAAGCAGTAACTTTTTACATTTTCATAGGTAATGGTAATTTGAAAAGCCCGCCAAAAAGCTCCCAGTTTCGAAAGGTTGTCTTGTTTGCCTACATGTGTGAACTGTATTTGAGTGCGTATGTGTTTTCATTTCTTATTACATAACTATCTCATATGTATTACACTGGGTGACGACTTGACGGTAGTGTCTTTGGGTTGCACACTCGGCATATTCAAATTCTTTAAAATTCTCTACCGAAAAACAAAGAACTTTTGCTGGATAAAACATGGGAACTGAGTTTCATGAGCGAATCCTTGAGAAAGTCAAATCGGGGATAAACCCGATGAAGGAAAAGTTATTTGATGAGGCTTATAACCTCTTTTTCTACGCGAACACGTGTCACGTCTGCAAGTTCAAAGATGGTGAAGTGCCTGTTTTTTCTGTTGGGAAAAAATGTACCCGGTGCAAAATGATTTCATATTGTTGCAAAAAACATCAGAAACATCATTGGCCACAACACAAAGAACTTTGCGATGTCATTTGCAAAATACTTGAAGAGACAAAGAAGTCAAGATTTTTCACGAATTCAACGGGCCTTGAGACAAATGCTTGGGTGAGAGAAAAGATAAGAGTTCTTAAATTCGTTCAATCAAAGTTGAATAAAAAGATGCTACCTTATGAAGAACAAATGTTCAAGTTTCCACGAAACTGTATCGTTTGCCACGAAACAAATCCAGATGTATTATCAAACTGCAAGACGTGTTTAAGTGTGAGCTTTTGCAAGAATCATGAAAATGAACCAAAGCATAATGAGCATTGTCCTCAATTTGCTCTGTGCTATAAATTGGATTCAATTACACCACTCTATTTTATAATATGTTCTTCTCCTTCGGATATCATCGAAAAGCTTATAGGTTACTATTAATTATTTTTTTTTAACATAAGCATTAATTGTGTTGAATCAGTTCTGACACCTTCAAGATTTCATTCTGTAATTAATCAACCGATTTTATCAATTACTTTGTTTTTTATTGCCAGGAAAATCAATAATGAAAGTCGTTCCGTATCACTTCGAAGTTCCGCATCTGCCAAAGTCCATCAAGCACTACATCCAAGCCCACGTGAAGAAAAGCATAAAAATCAATCCATTTTTTTTACCCATCGAAAACGTGGCTAATTTTCCGGAAATATTCATATCAGAATATCTTACCAATCCATTGACACTTCTGTATGCAATGGAACGTCTAGATTTCCCTTCCGAATCTGAAATAGTTATCCACATTATGGGTGCGAAAATGGAAAGCGAAGTGGAGGGAGCAGATTTTTGGGAGATTCTCCTCCATCGTCTACCGCGATTGTGTTCACTCAAAATCGTTTTCATTGGGGAAGAACTGTCCCAGAAGAAGTTGACTTATAAAATTTGTAATCGTTGCAGTGCCAAAAACAAAACGTTAACTATGGAAATGTACAAGTCTCTCTATAATGTGTATTGCGAAGGAAAAGATTTTGTAAGACCAAATATCGTGGTGGGTTACAATCTTGGCTTGCACAAATATACCCAAAATTTATCAACAGATACATGGAAAGATAGTGTTGTCGCTTTAACTAATCATAGCTGTCCAGTTGTACTAACTTCAACCTACGATTATAAGGCTCAACAGATTCATCAAATAATACGTAGATTGATTGGAAATTCTACAACGTATTCATGCTGTGAACGAAATCCTTTTGCGAGTTTAAGACCGTACAGAGATTTTGAAACTGATGGACTCTATAATAATAATCGATACATAATAATTTACCCAAAGTTAATTTTCACGGCAACTAAGGATAAGCCATACAAAGAGTTAAAGTGTTCACGTTGCAAGGAATTTATATGTTATGTTGATGTTAACTCCGGGGATAGCACGAGTTTACCGCTATGTTTGTTCTGCTCCGAAGAAATTGATCTTAGTCCAACAGAATATGATTTATTGATTAAAGAAAATCGTCAACTCAAGCAAAAAATCGAACTGCTCACTATTGAGTTTGAGGAAATGCAAAAAACTACCAAGAAAAATACGAGTGACGAAGAGCTAGCTGCTAAGCTTAGCGAAATAAACAACTTATTTTCTAGAAATTTTACAGAATTAAGACAAGTTTGCGACATTCGCTTAAAAAAGTAGTGGAATATATATTTAATGAACGCCATTCATTTATACACGATTATCACATTAAAATAAGAAACATCAGTATTTATATTGGATTAATTTTACTAAAAAATTAGGTTACATGTACATATTTATTATGCGCAATTACATTTTAAATAATTATCTTAATATTAAGTATGTACAAGATATAAATGATAAAAGTTTAAATTTACAACATAAAACAGAATTCATATCGAACACGAGGTAATGGCAAACACATTTCTCTTTTTTTATTAAATAAAAACCACTCTTTCTCGTGTATTAACATTTCCGAATTGCACTACAGCACCAAACCAATCTTCGTTTAAAAATATTTCTAATATATTAGATATTATAACAATTCTACGATAACTGTCATCTCTGTTTTAACATTATTGCTACGCTACAGTCTTCGATTATAAATTGAAGGACAGGTATACATTTAACAACAAAATTTTACCTCTAACAATTTCTAATCGCATATTATTTATTTAACAACATTGTATTTACTGGTATTTCCTACTTTAATTAAAAGTATTTATTTTAATAATATACAAGGTAAAATTTTGTTGATTTAAAATAAACAGTTGTTATTGAAAAACTGTTGTACTATCTGGATTTTCATGACAACACACCTAATAATTGTTTCAAGTAATTATAAATAAATTATTTTTGAATAACAATTTTTACTTTTTACCCAGAATGCCTACCTATAGATTTAAACTATCTATTTTGATTTCCAAAAGCGTGGTCATTTTTCAATTGTGCACTTTAGTCGAAAATGTTCGGGAATTTTTTCTCAGATTTTAGTGGATCAAAGTTCTAAACTTAAAATTTGTTTTCTTTTGAAATTAGATTTCGAATCCAACACTCTTAAGACTTAAAAACTAACAATACTTTTGGAAATCAAAAGAATTAAAAAAAACAAATCATTTTCATCTATCATAACAATTTCAAGTATATTTTTATTGACTTTGTATTTATGCATTTTTTCTGAGGACTTTTATTTTATTGCAAAGAGCTAAAAAACATTCAATTTTTGATTATCTATCAATTCTATCGAATTTGTTTTCAGAAGGACAAGTCACGTACATTGGTAGAGGTGGATTATCGTAGTACCCGTAAATTGGTTGCGGTTGCATGTGACCTTGGACCATCTGCATGGGTTGAACGAAATTCATCATTGGAACTGGAGTTGTTGGAACTGATAATCCTGGATGAGTTCCATTTCCGTGGCCCAACGTAGATCCATTGTAGGAGCCAACGTAGAGTTCCTGATTGGGCATTTTTCCAGAATACGCTACACTTGCAGGTCTAATCATTGAAGCTTCATGAATACTTGATGCCATAGCCGCTGCCATATGTGCTTCGTTCATTTGACTACTCCAGCGCAATCGACAGATACAAATAATGATAATAACAATCGCAATAAATGCGACAACACCGCCGACAATCCCGATTATTAAAGTATCGTCTGTTCCGGCGGAGTTAATAATTGTGGGATTTCCCATAGAATCACCATTGTAATGTTTATTTCGATTTTCCTGAAGATTTGGGGCAACTGTCCAAATGATTTCCGGTTCTGAAGTAGTTGACCTAGCAGAAGTTGTTTCTGTTGCTTGCATTTTTGTCGATGTGGGTAGATCACAAGATAAATGATCTTCAGTCAATTCATTGAGCAATTTCCCAGCTACGTAATCAGGACTCTTGCATTGAATAGGTCCAGCAATAGATTTGGAACCTTCTAACCATCGCCAAAGAGGCTTGGCTTCACAGTCACAGTTAAACGAGTCAAGGCCCTTTAATTCAACGGAGCCACTTCGCTCGTCCAATGCAGCTAATACCTGAGATGGAATAGCATGAAATTTACTTCCTGATACGTCCAGCTCGATCTTGGTCGATTTTGGAACGGGAAAGAATAAAGCTGCTGGGATAGTGTCAATAGAGGTATTTTTCAAGCCCAGAGAGAAGTTAGGAACCCGAATTCCTGCCAAGGCACTGGAGAGAACGTTGCGGAGTCTCTCGCCTCTCAGGGTCAGCTTGCGGAGACGGGGATGACTTTTAATAGATAACTGCTCGTTACCGATTGATGAATCCTTGATTTCTACGTCTACTTCCTCTAAGTTGTTCATTTCCTTGAGAATGCCCTGGATCAATTGAAAAAAGGTGAAAAAGAGAGCATTAAATATGCAAGAGGAATTATTCTAAAATAAACTTTAAAGCATATATTTACCTGTACATCAAAGTAACCCAGCCTGGGATAATCATAGGCATGCAGCGTGCGTAATTTTCCTTGCAACATTTTAAATGCTCCCTTCTCGATTCTAGTACAATCAGAGAAGTTTGACATTTTCAGCGAATGCAGCATTTCCAAACCCTCAAAACTGCTCTCATTAATAATTTTGATCGGATTGTTCGAAATATCCAAACTCTTCACAGCTGGTAAAGTTTTGAAAGTATTAATTAGATCGGTGAAATCGCTGAGAAGATTTCGTGAAATATCTAGACTTTCAAGCATTGTCGTGCGCTCTAAAGCAATCGGTGCAATATCCATGATACTATTTCCTGAAAGGTTTAGATGTTTGAGGAAAGGCGTTTCCAATCGAGTTATGGTCCTGATACCAGTGCGTGCGAGGTTGAGAGATCGTAGAATTTTGGCGTCGCCCAGAATTCCACGAACAGCGTTTTCGCTTAAAGGATTTTCTGATAGATCCAAGTCCTTCACATTACCGACAATGTCTTGAGAAAATACCTCAGCCAGTCTGTTTTTTGCTATGTTGAGACCAAGTAATGAAGATGTTTGTCGTTGTAAAGCTCGAGTCGGAATTTCTACAAATCTGTTTTCAGATAGGTCGATTACTTCCACTGCTCGTATTCTTGAGGGATCAAATATTGTCTCGGGTAAAGAGGCTAATTTATTGTTTCGAAGATTTAGATGTTCTAGGCGAAGAACGCCTTCCATAGTTCGCTCGCTCAGTGATTCTAAGCCATTGTGAGAGAGATCTATTATTTGAAGTTGCGTTGAATTGTGGAAAGCAAGCTCGTCCACGGACTCGATTCGATTCTTCGATAAATCCAGAATTCTGAGATGGGCTATCTGTGAAAATCCGAATTCTCCGACAACATGAAGCATATTTCTCGAAAGATCCAATTTCTCTAAAAACTGAAGATTCTTAAGAAAGTCGCTTGGGAATTGCGTAAATCTGTTTCCAGCTAGATTTAGTTCCCTAAGTCTGGGATGAATAACAAAAGCTGTAGGCGACAACTGAGCAATATAATTATCCGATAAATCCAAAATCTGAAGACCTGTTCCCGTGTTGAAATGTTCTCCAATAAAAGTGCTCAATTTATTCCCCTTTAGATTGAGTTTGTACAAGTTGATAATTCCAACAAAAGCACTTTTATCAATACGCTCGATTTGATTGTCAGACAGATCGATAGAAGAGAGATTGTACAAATGCTGAAACGTGCCTTCATTGATTTCCTCAAGTCGATTTCCAGCGAGAGAAATTTGTTCAAGGCTGTTCAAGTTTAAAAGCAGCACTGCAGGCAGAATCTTTAATCCAGTGTAGGACACATCAAGTTTTCTTAAAGACGCTGGGAAAATAGGTGGAAACCCACCATACAGAGGATTGTTTCTTAAATTTAGAGTCACTAGATGCGCAAGAACCTTAAAGGTTTCTGGAGAGACTCGTTTTAGTTGATTGCCAGAAAGATTTAGGTACAAGAGATTCTTCAAAGTTAGATCGCCGATGCTAGTCAAACGGTTGTTGGAAAGGTCAAGGCTCAAGAGAGTGTCTTCCAAACCAGCAAATGTGTGTTGGTTCACTGATGAAAGGGCATTTCCTGAAAGCTCAATGCTAACTAGTCGCTCAAAATTGTGGAAAAGCCTGGCTGGAATTTCGCGCACTAAATTCCGATTTAAACCGAGAACAAGCAAATTCGGTGCTACAGAACGTATTAATTCTGTTGATAGAGCGGCTACTCTATTGAATTCGATCTGCAAATGAGTGAGAGAAGGAAGTCGAGCTAAGGCTGATGCTGGAATCAAGAGGATGTTGTTGTCCTCCAACGAAAGCCATTCCAAATTCGTGAGACCTTCGAAGGCGGATTCTTCAATCTGTAAGAAAGAAAAAGTTCTCGTAAATATCTTTTCTTTCTCTCTTCTTTCAATTGGTTTCTCTTAGCACTAGATCCAGAGACGCACCTATTTTCAATATCTTTTTAATGTAAGGGACCCACCTTGAAGTGTTTCAGAACTTGAAATGCTAAATAAAATTCTTACCGTTCTCAAGGCATTGAGACTCAAATCCAGCTTCGTGAGAGCCGATAGACTGGAGAACGCATTAACCCCCAAGCGACCTATGTTGTTCCGACTGAGGTCTAGGATCTGTAATTTGCTTAGGCCTGACAAATGAGTTCGTTGTATTTCCTGCAATAATTTTTAATACCGTTTAGCAATGAGTCTAATCAATTTGATTGGCTAGCCGCTTATTTTTACGGAATACAGTCATCTTCACAGTATCTATTGTTATTATATAAAAGATGAATAGGTACATTTTTGTATAAAAATAGGTAAGGAATAGTGACAAAAGATCCAAAAACAATGGGAACGAAGCCTATATAATCAGCACATAGCTCCGAATCCACGGACATTCCCGTTACATTTCGTCAATGACCAGGAGTAAAAAATTGCCAGATGAACTGATCAACTAGCTTTTTTCAAACCATCATTGTGGAATATTAATTCACAATTAAGAATTAATATAATGAGATTTACGACCAAACTTTCTATTGTGTTCTGCTTGCTGATCGTAAATTTGTAAAATAGAATCGATCGACCTTTTTAGCGTGAATTTTCTTTTTTGTCAAGTAGGTTTCACCTTGAACTTAGATGTGTAGAGGTGCAGAATCTTCGTAATACTTACTATAATTAAGTTGTCGGAGATGTTCAGGAATTTCAGTTCATCCAAATGTCTCAGAGAGTCAGTGGGAAACTCGTGGAGAAAGTTTGCTGCAAGGTCCAGTTCACGCAAATTGTATGCCCCTACAAATAAAAAGTTTTATTAGTCTTTAGGCAGCTCTTTCTAAAATTGTAATCCAAATAAAGCTTCTTGTAGTAAATCTACGTATATAAAACTGAAAGTCTGTGTATTTGCCCTAAATAGACTTCCACACCTTTGAGGCTATCAGAACTAAATTATGCAGGGCGTCATAAATTTGTCTTGGGGACTTTTAAAAAATATTTTCAAAATGTTTTCGAACTTTTTAGATTAAAATTTTTTTTTTTATTTTAAGTTCTTAATCTCATTTTTGTAATCTTTTTTCAAAAACTTTAAATAGCAGCTTTTTTAAACTAGCAGTCTTTTAAATCCCTTGATATCTCTAAAATTAAATAAAATCTCTGGATAAGTTTTTAATAATTTCAAAATTTAATTCATTTTAAACTTACTTAATATTCTATTTCTATAGTTGCAAGAGCATGAGACATCATATTTTCTCTAAAGCTATATACTCTCAGTTTCTTTCTATTTTCACCTGCCAATTTAATCCCAATTAAAATCAGATTAAGATTCGTTATTGAAGCTCTTTTCTCATTTTCGATGAATAGTCGTTTGAAAATTTGCAATTAATTATAATCAATGTCTTAATTATCATTATCTCAAAACCGTAATTTCGCCAAGATCTTTCTTTTACACTTTCTCCCGAGTTTTGTCAGGCGAGTGAAAAAAATTATAATAACGGCAGCTAAAAGCCTCCATTGATGAGGTAAAAGCGTAAAAGTAATCTCTACTTATTATTGATCACTTTAGAAATCACAATTAGTTAACTCCGTTAACAAGCTATATAGAGTTTATTAGTTTAATTTAGCAGCAAGATGTTTGGCTTATAATAATATAATTAGTGTAGAAATCTTTCTTATCTTTGCACATCGAGAAATGGGCTGGAATTTTTTCTAAATTTCAATGGCCACCTTGGAGTTTTATATATTTCGTTATCATTATCTATTTTTATAGCAGGGAAAATACTTATTTTGTTACGTAACGAAAACAATAAAATGAACTAGACTCCATGGAAAGTCTATAATCATTTCGATTACCACATCTAATTTTTGTTGAAATGCGTGTGTTTTTACCTGTTCAGAGAAAGGATTTATTCGTAAACTATCAAATAAAAGAAAATCTGAATATGTAAACCAGAATTATGTCGCAGTCCCTTTAATAAAATAAGGAAAACATAGAAACCATTACCTGCTCTAGGAAAAAAGGTGATCTATTGCTGTTATTTGTCAGTGAAAGTAGAGTAGGTGTGAACCTGAGACAAGATTCTGATTGTCAATTAGGCTTAGTAGTTAGCGTCGTATAATACGCTGCAAATTGTAGATATACATATAATTACATGATTTTGTTGCAGGGCCCAAAATGTTTTTAATTTCTGACTATCAGACACTGCAAAACTTGTAGATATTTATTAGTTAATAATTTTTTAACTTATGAATTTTTGAAATTCGGATGTTTAATTTCTAAAAAATGAAATTTTTTTTATCTACTATATAGATACATGTACTTTTACATAGACATTAAAAAATAAACGGGAAAGTAATGTACATCATGCTTATTAGAATCCAGCCATTGACGAGAAATCCTGACCTTGCACAATACGACTAACAATTTACTTCATGCGCAATTCACTGCTGATTGGTATATTATACTTTCTACTGTGAAATTATGTTATATTTATACGCGTTACACATATATAAAAAAAAATATATATATATATATATATATCTTTTCGTATTTTAATTCCTAGTTTAACACATCTTTCTCGACAAGAGAATATATAACTTAGAATCGTCTCACGGTAATCGCGCATGAATGCACGAGTGGACATTTAAAATCAACCACCCGCTAAGTTCTACCTACGACGAAAACTAACGGTACATGCGACTGAATTGTATGAAAATGTGACTGCATTAAAATTACATATTATATTTAATGGAAGAGAATTTTGGAGAAATTGAGGGCATCCTGAAACTCTCTTGAAATTAAATGAAATCTGGTTAAAATATCTTGAAACTCCTTAAAATCACTAAAATCTTCTAAAATATCTTTTAAGGTCTCTATGAAATCTCTTCAAATGTACTTTTAAACTTCCGATCAAAGTCGCGGGTAAATTGCTGAGCTAGTATTAACAATACATAAGAATAACGTTGAAAATACATGAAAAATATACATCATGCATAAGGGGAAAGCAACC
Source organism: Synergus japonicus (assembly GCA_900474275.1). Lineage (NCBI taxonomy): Eukaryota > Metazoa > Arthropoda > Insecta > Hymenoptera > Cynipidae > Synergus > Synergus japonicus. Next base: position 51,461 of record UCOH01004742.1, on the reverse strand, counting down.
TAGGAAAATATTGAAATCTAAGTAATCCTCTTGGTGCATTTGGAACGGATGAGGAAGTATATAGAAAAAGAAGAGGAAAAGAGAAATACAAGAAGAGATGGCGGATATTCTTGTGTGAGAGCAAGTTAGCCCGTGAGAAATTCTGAAATGGGAGTTCATTGTTTCTTCGAGGTCGAAACAATCTTGCGTCGCGTTTGGTTTTATGAAAATGCGCGTTACGCATATTTGTGTAACAAAAGTGCTGTGGGTATAATGCACATATTTATACTGTGTACACACAAGTAAGTATAATATTTTCCCACGAGCTTGATACCGTCTATATAATAGAATTTCAGCAACACTTCGCGGCCACAGATTGAACGGCGTTCCCTTTTCTCAAGATACACATATCCACGGCGAATGCATCTGGATCAACGAGCATATATAGAAGCTTATAAGCTATAAAAGGAGGGAAAAGAGAAACAAGACTGAAAAATGGATGAAGAATCTTTCCTCTGTATTTTTAAGTGGATAATATACACTACCGCGGTCAGAATTGTGTGAGATTGAAGTTATTGAAAGGTAACGCTGCGAAGTGTTGTCTGAAATGCATGTTCTTTTTATAATAGGAAACTATCAGGATAAGTTGGGGACATTTTTCAGTCACCACAGTGATGAATAGTTTTGTTATGACGGGAGTGTATATATGTGTATTTATAATAGCCACTCACCTTTGAAAACATCACTGTTGAACCGAGACAAGTCATTATGAGCAATGCTGAGGTAGTGCAGGTTCTCCATACCAATGAAGGTTCCATCTTCCATATGAGACAATCCATTGTTGCCAAGATCAACTTTGAATAATGATTCAAGACTGGCAAAAGCACCGCGAGGTAGTGAAGCTGAAAAAAATGACAATTTTATTAATTTATTAAAGGAAAGCTAAACAGGAAGATTTTGGATTTGAAGATTCAGGTTTTTTCAACTGGGTAAAAAATGAAATATGTGTACCTATATTATTTCCTGAAAGGGAAAGTACTCCGAGGGCGGAAGGACCCTTTAAAGATCTAGTAGGTATCGCAGTCAGGTTGTTGTTGTCCAGATATAATTCCTGAAGGTTGTTGCAACCTTTGAAGATGCCTTCTTCAATACTTCGAATTCCATTTCTACTGAGGTCCAACAATATAAGGTTAGACATTCCATGAAATTCATTGCTCGAGAAGATTGGATTGAGGCTGTCCCCTAGAAAATTGTCAGCTAACGAGAGCTTTTTCAAGCGACTCTGACCTTGGAGTATGCGATCCATTAACCTGCGAACCGAATTGATTTCTTTTTCCATTTTAAAGAACCCTCCAAAGGATTTTAGGAGATTTTAAGTGATTTCCAGTGATTTAAAATAATGCTAGTAGTTGATTCAATTGTTTTGAAAATCATTAAAAAGATTAAATTTAAAAAGTTTGCAAGCATCACTTGCCTGTAAATTAAATTTCCAGAGAGATCGAGTTCCTCCAGAGCTGGAAGAGCATTGACTACGTCTTCTGGTAAATTGTGATATCCAACATTTCTCTGGCTAAATGTCACAATAGGTTGACCTCTCAGTTCTTTTGAAGTGTCCCGGGTAAAAACTACCCTGTCGCACTTCATTTCTAATATTTTTGAACGTTTTGCTGGAATTCGACATCCACAGGGGACGTGAAGATCTCTTTTCAATTCTACACATGGTCGCCACTGAGCAAAAATTGGTGTAACCATAAACAGCAGCAAACTCAACTTGAAGTAGATTCTGAAACGTTGAAAAATATCAAAATAATTAATATTTAAATATAAAAAAGATACAACATTATACATTAACATTAATTTGAAATTCAACAATTTTAGACCATTCAAATAAACATTTTTTCAATTTTATTTTAAGACATTCGATTACGCATACATATTAATCAATATTTGATATTATAGGTATTATTGAAGTCATTATACATATATCTTATACCAATTCTTGTATGTATCTCATAGCTTAGGAATTTGCCTGCAAGCATATAATAAACTTGAATGATGCAAAAGGCGGAAAAATATCTTGGACATCGACCGTGATACTAATCATGGTCCCTACCCTAATAGACAAATGCTATGCAGAAATTTCTCTTTTGCAATTATATGTATATGTATATGTATATGTATTATATACTTATGTTATATATGTGTATATAGTGAGTGTACAATGTGCACACATTGGTTTGGGTCAAGTGCATTCTTCCCTATATAGAGCTTTTGTTTTTATCAAATAACATATCATCGACGACTCTTGCAATTCTTCTCCTTTCCTACATAAGTTTTATAATTCTCATTATTTCCACACAGTTTCGTAACTTTGGAAATATTGTAGGCATGAGTCGCTGATTCCACGTCCATGAAATTGCGGGATCGTCAGTGATGATGTGATTCCTTTTTGAAATCGTCATTACACAGGAAGGAAAAAGGAGAGATTAAAATCCTTTCAATTACCTCTGCAAGCATATATTTCATTTAAAATTAGTCAAAAAAAAATAAATAAATAAATAAAAATATTCCATATTAACGCTAATTTCAAATCACAATAATTAATTCAACATTTCTCACAATTTCTTTTCAATGAATATATCATTTCAATTATATGAATAAAGATTTCCGATTAAAAACGTTTTACGGGCACAGATGCCGTAAATCTTTTTTCTGGTCGCAGTAGAGCGAAACAAATTTTATTGCACGCTAGAAATGGAATGAATCGACGTGACTACAACTATATGATATGATTGAACCGGTAGATTCTCCCACGATCAGGATAATGACTCTTGCTGCATTACGCATACAGGAACTGATATAAAAAAAATCCATGTCGCGCTTTAATCTCTCAAATAGAAATTAAGCAACACAGAATGAGAATCTTAATCCAACTTTAGAAGGGAATAAAAATGATTAAACCCTAAAAGTCACGTTTCCGCGACTTAAGACAAGTTTAGCGCGATCTCTAGATATATTTTTTTAAACATGAGAAAATGCAGTCCATTCATACATATATTTTGATGATGTTCATGCACGTATACTGGAATGCGTGATGTCTATTTACATTCCAGACACCTGATCGTGAAAGTGGTTGCTCATGGGGTCTACGCAACGCAATTTTATAATTGAAGAATGCACCCAGAGAAATGAAGAAAAGTTATTTAAAAGAAAGTCGCACAGCAGTCGGCAGTCGAATATAATATATATGATGATACTTTCCAATATAATCTTATTATTATCTCCGAAACTCTCATTACTCGTGCTTATTCATAATAAGTTTTTAACTAAAGTAAAATAAATCTTTTATTTAATTATATAATCATAATACTAAAAGCTCATTCAAGCATTATTCGATTGGATTCCAATTGTGTGGGCAAAAGATTTCAGGTGTCTTTAAAATACCGAACGGACATAACGGTTGTTCCGCACGAGAGCAAACCTTGGGAGATTCAACGTTATAAGCATATTTTTCACTTACATGATATATGAAAGATGATGATTTTGAAAGAGAGAAAAAAAATAAAATGACCCATTCACTGCCCACAAAACACTACCACTTGTTTTTCCAATTTTTAAAAATTATAAAATATACCAGCCATTTCTTCTTTCAAACATTGTTTGAAAGCTTTAATTTTTCATTATCAAATTCTCGGTTGGAAATTTTAAATCCTATTTTAATAAAAGTACAAATAAGCTTTTGAAATTGTAAATCTGTGAATTTCATTTCAGCAATTAAATTAATAAACTACATTCATTTTATAAGTGGGAATATTATATAGAAATACTCAACAACTCTGTGACCAAAGTTTTATCCATCGCAAACTGGTTCCACGGGATGTTACTCGGGTTTTTGCTCGATCCCTCATATACTGAGAATTTTGCATATATTTTTATTTTTTACAAGATTTTTATCTTTCTCATTTTTAAACTAAACATGGGGTGCATCAGCTGCATCATAGAGTTGGAAAATGGTAGCATTGACTCAATTTGTTAGTTTTTAGTTTTATATTTTTATTTGATAGGTCAATAAAATGACTAGAGATTTTGATATAAAATTTAAAGAATGCTCAACAGCAAAAGCTTTAAAAGCCTTGGATATCTAAAACAAATTTTTACTGTCTTCTGCTTTCATCTTATAGCATTTTAAAATAGATAATAACACCTATGGTTATGTAACAAATTCTTTAAAGCACATATAAAGTTATAACAATGATTTTACATTAGTATATTGTTAGGATATTTATATTATATATTATTATAAAGATATAAACTTTTTATTGACAAATTAGCTTGCTCGAAAGTTGCACAAATTTACTGAGCATACACCTATAGAAAAATGTCTTTTTTATCATAAAGTATAAGAATTCTTCCATTTCACAGAAATGTAAAACTTGTTCTGTTTCACATAAAAGTAAAATCTGATCTATTTCTCACAAAGTATAATGTTATTTGAGAAGACAATAAGGCAGTATTGCAGCGATTTCGCATAGATTACTAGTTACATATTTTTTAAAGATTTTAAAGTAAACATTTTTAAAGGCTTGGTTCCAATTCAATCTGATACAATTTTCAAAGATTTAATTATAAACCAAACAATTTAGAACGTTTAAATTAAAAATTATTAAACTACGAGGTTTAAGGTTTCCATTTAAAAATGTACCATTTTTAAAGATTTGAAATTGAAACCAAACACACGGTTTCCAAAGTAAAATAATTATGTTTAAAAAATTTATTGTAATTAGTAACTCACGCCATAGTGAATACAGTGCCGTTAATCCAAAGATTTTTTTTCTCTTTAAATAATCTTTTCTCTATTCACACATTCACTTTTCTATGAGGGCCCCATAAAACAACAGTATCACTTCACTTTTCCATGCAGCAATTAAGTATCACGAATTAACACCAATAAAAGTCTTTTTTTTATAACACAACATCTCTCATCTGCGACTAGAAGAGACAAGATTCGACATCAATTAACTCTTTGGTACTTGAAAAAAGAGAGACCGTGCTACCAAGTGCTACCAGCCCGCGTGCTTGGATACGCACAACTACCTGAAAGGTAAAATTGGTGAACGGTCAACGCGGATCTCATGGAACCTGAGGAAGCTCAGTATCGTATTTAGCTTGGGTGCAAAACACCAGAAAATGAAAAGAGCATGAGATTAGAAAAGGGTGTGAAAACAACTTTAAATCAGTTTCAATTTTCAATATTTTAATGAGAAGAAACAATGTATCCAGCAACCTTATATCTTTCGCGCCTGTTCAAGTCAATCCTTTTCTATCTAATCTCGCCTTTTTCTTAATTTCTATCTTGAATCTATTAATCGACCTATATGCGCCTCTATCCTTACTTATTTTTCATTTATCCACGTCTATCTTTTTTCTATCTTTTTGTATAATTTAAGGTACTTATTTTAAAAGATTTAATCAACCTTTAAAAAAATGTTTAATATGATTCAGAATTCAATTTTCTATTCGGATTTCGTTATTTCCCTGCTTTTTCCTGGTTTAATTTCAATTCCCTTTTATTTCCTAGTTTTTCCAGTGAGGAAACACTCTGATTTGCAATCATCGGTATCCTTTTAAATCCTAGGTGGACATAAGACGAATTATTAATTAATAATATTACTTATTATCGAAAGATTTATATCTGTTTTTATCTGTTTCAATTTTTTTATTTGCAGCAGAGCAGAGTTGTTCGAAGACCCTGGGTGCCTAACTCATGCCCTTCCTCGAGGTTCGCGGACTCTAAGATAACGGGGAATCTAGCATGAGGCAACTACCGCCATCTCACTACTACGAGTACATATGTATACATACACCACCATCCGATTAACTTCTAGTGCTTCTAGTAAAGAATAACAAGAGAAGGAAAGATAAAATGGTAGGAAAAGAGAAGGAAGAGTTCAGAAAAGAATCTAGCGTTTCTCGGCCTTTCACTGCTGCGCGGTCGTACTCGTCAGGGCTGTGCCACACCTGAAGAGAAGGAGGAATTACCTGTCTGAAAAAAGAAGAATGAAATTAAACAGTAAAACGAAAAAAGTTGAAATTCCATAAATGAGTCATCATTTCATAAAATGTAGAAGTTTGTCGCGACTTTGTTGGGGAGCAACAGCTTTGTTTAGGACCCTGTTAGAAAAAAAGATAGAAAGGGATAGCAATTTTGCAATAGAAATGCATAAAAAGGAACAGGACGATAATGAAAAAAATAAAACGATAAAAAAGATAAATGAATGGATTAATTATGCTAGATTTTAAAAAGTCAAATGAATTAGAGTTTAACAGCGTGCAGTTGAAAAAATGTCAATCATGCCTTTAGGCAAAAGAAACGAGTCGGTGATGAAGTGAAATCCAACGAAGATGTTTCGTTAGGAGTCCAATGACATTGTAATTAATATTTGAAGTGAAAGAGTTTTCAAATGCGTACACTCTGTCTGTAACATAAAATAGAATCTAAATGAAACTTGACTCTTCAGAGAAAAAGTTCTCGAAAGTAGTATCTACTTATCCTTTTCCTAAACGACATTCCTTTCATCAGTTTTTAACTGACACTTATACGCGCATGTACATACATCTTATAGCGAGCTTGTCATCTTCCACATGGACCAGTTTGCGAAGATGTTGACTACAGAAAAAGGTACTCGGTTCGAGATGCTGCGTAATTCGTGGCTTGAATTTATTTTCAAGAAAAGAGAAAATTAAATATTGTTCCATAATAAGAAATTTAGTATGCATTGTCACGTAAAGTATGTATACAAATTATTCCCAGCATGCAGGTTTAGTAATCTTTTCTAATGACCATATAACTTATTACATTTGTGAAAACGTAATGATACAAGAATTAGGCGGGATCTGAAAACAATTTTTCTTCCATTCGTAACTATAACTAACTATTCGTAACTATAATCAATAAAACTCTTTGCAAATATTTAGAAAACAAGATTGATTTTGATCATTTGGATTATTCAAAGTGTTGTGAATTGGATCAAATTTTAAATCAATTTCAATAGAGACCTTCTTACCGGGTTGTGCCGGGTATAATTTTTCGTTTTTCGCAATTTCCAATAGAAAACTTTCTTTGCACATAAGTTGAATCTCCTTCCTTTTTAATTGATTTTCTCTTGACACATCAAACATTGTATGTATACATATATGTAGTTTTCCAAAACAAAATTCCTATAGCAGACGACGCAACGTCTCACCGTGAAACATCAGCTGATGAATAGTTGACATTTGTACATAACCCTAATTTCAAACCATCGCGCGACGCGACCGCGAGTCCGCTGCTCGTATTCGATCATCATAAATAATATATGCAATGTATCAGCAATTACACGCAATGTTAAATGGAAGATTTCTATATACCTTTGCTCAGAGGAGTTTTATTAGTATTTACAAAAGAACCTTCCTTACATTACAATCTAATACAGAAAATGCTATTAATACAACCAACCACAAATGCTTATTTCAAGATTCAGTTCCTAACCTATACATAGTAAAAAGATTCAAGAAGAAAAAGCATTCTATAAATGAAAAACAGGTAAAGTAATTACCATGTTATTTAAGATTTTTAATTCCACAGACATTTGTTTTATTATTATGCATGTCTAGAACGAAGTTTTTGAAGAAGAGGAAGAAGAAGATGAAAGGGAATCCTTATCTGAACTCGAACCCTTGGAGAAACTTATAAATAAAAATGTCCCTTCTATGCGATTAGATGGTATCATTAAAGCAGGTTTAGGAATGGCACGCAAGTAAGTATTCAGATTATATTATTTAACAGTAAATATAGTGTAACTTTCATATATAGTAATATTTTAATATTTCTTTGGAACCGTTCCTATGAACGAAATATTTTTCCTTTCTGTCCCATTAAGTTTCTTGCGAAAAATTGTCTTTAATCTATATAATATTTATTTCACAGCAAAATAGATGTTGCCTTTTATGAAAGTAAAATTCGAGTCAATGGGCGGAAGGTTGTCAAAAAAAGTATGGAGGTAAGCAGTTTGAAATTATAATTATTATAGGAAAGTAATAAGAGTGACAATTATTTTTTCTCTTATTCAAGTCCTAAACTACTGCAATTTTGTCCAAATCTCAGGTTCAAGACGGTGATGAAATTGATCTAGTAGTTGGCAAAAGCCCAGAAAATCCCGATTTCTTAGTTATTCATCGCATAAGAATTTTATCATCGAATTTCGTATCAGGTGGAAGAAAAGTGAGTTTAATTAGAGAAAAATCGTTAATAATTCAAGATTATGAAAGACAATAGAGGTTCGTATATTACAATAAAAAACACCAATTATGTATATAATTATCAAAACGTAATAAACCTTTTATTACATAAATCTAAATTATTAGTGTATACATTAAATTCATTGATATTACACTTCGCTTACCTCGCCTTTTGATGTTTCTCGTAATAGTTGTACAGACTGTAGTAAAGAAAAATGTATTGCATTTTTATTTAAATTCTCAAAAAAAAAATATATATATATATATATAATAATAATAAAGTATATCACTTACATATGAAGCTCCAAGGACTCCTTTTGAAGATAAAATTTCCAGTTTACTGATAACATCCAGTACATTGAATGACGTTTTAATAACCTGTGAATAAAACATCAAATATATTTTTATTTACTATTCAATTTTCACTGAAAATATTTAAAGATTTAAATTAATTCAATTACCTTTAACACATTATTCTTATGATCATCATCCAAAAATGTTAGAAGAATAACGACAAATTGAACCTGATTACAATCGAAGCAATATTGTATTACATCCTTGAAGTTTAACTTATTTACAATAGGGCAAGTGTACAAAAGTCTTAGAACCCTTATGCAATCATCTATTTGTTTCGGAGTGGGATTAGTATCTATTCTTCGGAAGGTTTCTAATATTATTAGTTGCCATCCTGCTGTATATCCCGTGCAATTAACAACATAACTTAGAGTTGCTATAATGGGTAAAAATCTTTCGAGTTCGGTCACCTGTTAAATGCATAAAAGAGTCAATTTATTTGTGCAATAATTTCTTCAAAAGGTATTCAATCCGTCACTTATTTTAAATCTCACCATTGACATTTTCGCCATTTCATTCAGAGTTTTGTCCCATAAGTGATAATCCTCTACGTTAAAGTCTAGACAAATGCGTAAAATTAGAGAGAGTACAAATGGTGAATGAAATTGAGTCGTGAATAACATCTGAGCAAGTTCAGCTTTTGAACAAGTTTCAAAACTTGTAACACTGTACCGCAAGCCGAGGTTTTCCAATTCGCTCAAGTATTGTAAATGCTTCATGTATTGCCTAACAACATTAATATAGATACTGAAATACTTTGCAAATGTTTAAAAAAAGAAACTTGAGAAAGCAAAATATTCTAAGTGGAACTTACCTAATATTTTTAATATCACGACTTGTTAATTTTTCCAATGATTTAATATCCGAGATAGTATACAAAACTTGAAGGGCACGATAACGAACTCCAAGGGAAAAATCTTTTGTTTTCTCATTGAATGCAATATTCATCAAAAAGTGAATTGATTGTACTGAGTCTCCGTGGTCGAGAATGTAAGAGGCCCTATAATAATTTTATTTTTTATTAGTCCAGAATCAAAAGAGTAAAATAGTATGTCAATTCGAGTCTGTTTTATTTATACCTCAATAAATTTTCATCGGTAGCAGAATCCACATCTTGATTTGTCGACTCCATTGAAAACATTTCTATACAACTATCATTCATTCCTACTTCTTTTACTTCTGGCTTGAGCCACTCCAAAAGTAAATCTGTTCGAAGTTTAACCATATTAAGACTAAAAAGCTTCCCAAGACAGTCGGCAGCTGAATTTATGTCCGGTCTAGTTGGCGTAGCAGCTCTATATCTTAGAGGAATACTTTCATCCATATAAATTTCTCGTATCAATTTTTCAGGATAAAATGTCAAACTCAAGTAACGCTCTTGCCCAAGTCCGTGCGTGTACAGTATATGTTTCGAAGTGAAACGATGATATTTAGATTGAATTTTCTTAAAAGGGAGGATGACATCAAGACTTATCGAAGAATGATACATAATAATTTAGTAATTAGAAGACATACCTCCAGCATTCCAGTTCCACTCCACTGGATAGTGGTATCTTCGATCTCCATACTGGAACTCTTTTCCCACAATTTCGCGTAATTGTAACATTCTTGAGCAGCTGCAACTTGATCAGCACCTTGAAAAAAAAATATAGATATAAATAGAAACATATAAAAAATAGACAGGTATTGATATTATCGGAAAATTAATTACAAATTAATTTTAAATCTTAGAATTCTTTTAAATTTGTCAAAAAAATGCCAAACCTGGTGGTGTGTGATTAGCAACATAGTACAAAGCTGCAGTTCCATATTCCAAAGCTTTCGGTCCTGACATTAGCTGAATGCACTTTTTTATTTCCTTAAGTAAAGCACTGTGTTTTGGATAGAGCGACCACTCAGAATTATTTCCTGCTGTATGATCACTCCAAGTTTGAGCCACTGCACCTTTGATCGCTAGGGTGCAAATTAAGTCTTGTTGTAATTCTAAAATGGGAGCGATTTCTAACCACTTTTCATATGTCTTTAAATTTAATTCAGGAGCTGAAAATAAAATGATTGAATTATAGTCTATTAATTTAATATATAAATTTCATGTCTACAACAAAAGTTACTGATTATTTTCCACTGGTTTACGCTTGGTATGAAAGGAAGTCTCCATTCAGCAATCGGAGGCAAAGCACTATGCTCTGGATGTAGTTGCGCCCATTGTTCTTGTTCGACTTCAGTTGGTTTTCTAAAAGGATAAATTTATGTTATGTGTTGTAAATCTATTGACATTAAAATTAAAATATGTATCTTTCATACCCAACTCGTACGTAATTTTGCAAAAAGTAAAAATGATTGATTCTACTTTCGTTCTTGTCACCCAAGATATCCATGATAATTAGAAATACTTCATAATAGTAGAAGTTTATCTAAAATTTAAGTTACATATTATATTAATTGAATTATATTTGATATGTACTTGTAAAAATTTTTATCTTTTGTTCAATTTACTTGAGACTCTATTGAAGTAATATGGCTCTCCAAACAGTGTTTGTCTTCGATTCTATTGACAATATCTTTACACATTACTTCAAGTTTCTTCACTTCTTTCTCGTCAATCTTCAATTCTGAAAGTATTTTTAATTATTACCATTTTTTAATCCTGTTCATTAGTTAACTTATTTTTCTATTTAGTAATAAAATGTGCTGACCTTTGATTCCATTTATAGTAACTGTATTTAGAATTGGGTTCCACTTTTTTAACAATACTTCCAAGTAAAGCATCAGACAATCATTCAAATTGAACTGGAAATCTTCACAAAATTCTTCAATGAGTTCCACCGAAATCTCAATTTTCAAACCCATAAGGCGTTGTAGAATTTCTCGTCTACTCTCAATATCGCTGTTAAGCACTTCTGTAAAACATTAATGTTAAAGTTTTTAACGTATTTACAATCAAGGAAAATGATTAAAATTAAAGTATAAAGATATAAAGTAAAAACCTTTATAGGAAATTCCGAAGTGGGATAACTTTTTCGCCCAATAATGTAATTTTCTATATTTATTGTATTCTTCCTGTAGCTGGTCTTTTATTAAATGAAAATATTCCCAACCAAGCTGCGATATCATTCGGTGACGAATATAATCCGATTGATAGCCACAACTATATTCGTATAAAAGTTTCTTTTTTAATATTCAAGAACAAATCTTTCTATAAATAAGTAACAGATACGGTAATGTACTTACGATTCAAACTCTTCACGGAACCATTGCAAACTTTTAGATTCAGGAAGCATAAAGAGGCAAACTAAACCTAATTGTAAGTCAAACTGTCGAGTGCTCATAACTTTTTGCAATAGTGAAAGTAAATACTGGTACATAGCATTTTTGATTTGGGAATTCTCATTTGCTGTTAAAGCGTAACAGCAACTGAAATGAAGTGTCTTGATAATTTGTAGAGTTGAGTAATCCAAATGCTCCATTTGAATTTTATTTATATTATCCATCCACTGGATTAACAACTTTCCGACTTCATCCTGGAGACATTTTTAAATTAAAAAAGGTCTAGTGCTGAGAATATTTATAACTATTGAATAACAATATAGAATATAATATACAAACCTCTTTTGATGATTCATAATAATTCGGACTGCAAATAATATCGCCGGTTACAGCTACAAGGCAGAAAATGAAAAAAAATTATGAGTGTAAATAATGTTTAACTAAAAATATTTCTAAATCTGAAGGTTTAGTTCAATATTTTTTTAATGAATTAAAATTAATTTATGTACCTCTGCAGAGTAAGTAAACCTTTAACGAATCTTGAAAGAGTTTCAACAAATTCAACCTTGAAGAAATTGTAGTATCTCTATAAATCGTATACAGTTTCCATATGAACGCAGTCGTTTTGCCGTAGTTACAATCGGTTTCATTTGTTTTTAAACAACAAGTCTCATTATATATTTTCACCCAATTATTCAATGCCAAACTGCTTTGTAACTCAGCTGAAAAACAAACAAATTACAATTGTAAAATATTTTATGCAACAATGGGTCAATTGGTATGTGAAAACATAGAGAAAAAATGAAAGACATAATAATTACGTATATACTTACTGCTATGTCCTGTATTTATTGAAACAATGGATAACTTTTGAATGCTTTCAGATATTTCAGGGCTGCTCTCTTTGTTTAACAAAGATATTAAACAAATTCTCTGCACATATGACGCATTGTATTCTTCAAATTTATTCGTCTCTTCAGCCACTTTTCTGATAAAGATAATGAATCGATTATTAATTATCTGATTTATTTTTCTCAAAAAATAATATATTAATATTATATAAAAGATCTATACACACGAAACCACATAATTTAACATAGAGAGATTTTCTATTTTTTCACATAAAAGACTCTCGACAAGCAATTTGGGTGCTTTTAGTAACTCTGCCACTTTCCGTGCATTTTTATAAATTAAAGGAATCGAATTCGCATCCTCTTGAGTTTTAATTTCTGTAAAAAATAAAAGCGTCTTTATAATAGATATGAAAAGTGGTCTCAATGTAATAAATATAATGTACATAATTATATTTTACCTTTCATTAAATTTGTAATGTAATCCTCTAAAATTTGACTCTTCTTTGTATGATATTGTGGAAAAGAAACATTCACATTGAACTTTGTTCTCAAATTGTAAATAGATTTTACGTGTGGTATAGTGTAAAGAGTGTTATTGAATTTTATTGAAGTTTGTTTCGAACGCTGCAAAATATCTCTTAATTTGTCCTCCACAGGATTGAATGCTTCAATGAAATGTTTTAGTGATATATTTACTGTCTATAAAGCAATAAATAAATTTTATGATTATTTCATGTTGTTTAAGACAAAATAAATAGTATAAATAAAAGAATTTTGAATAAATCTTATCGGAGGAATACCTTCAACTTTAGGGCACCTATCACATAATTAACGATCTGTTTGCAACAGTACTCAGCCATATCGTCTTCTAAATTGTTTATTATATCCATTGCCTTCGAAATATCTCTGCAATAATATTTTTTTAATAATTGTAAGAAATTTCTTTAGAAAAAAATATATTATTTAATAATATTCAATTTCATAAATTACCCTTTACACAAGCATTTGTTAATAACAGAAGCAAAGGCTGAAATTCTCATGGAACGATCGGTTTTCGTCAATTCTAAAATATCATTCACCATGCTCGTGTCACCTTGTTTAATAATGCAGCCTATCAATCTCTGAAACAAACGTGACTGTCTGTAAAAAATATCCAAAGATGGGCCAATTTGGCGAAAATTTGATTACTTACATTATTTATACCGATTTGCTCAAATCCATACTTTTTAAGAATGAGTTTAACGGGAACAGAATTTTTTTCAGTTCTGATTTTAGAGACCAAAATGTGATCGTAAGCGTAACTTTGATCGGCAAGAGAAACCATCGTAGAACTCCAAGGGACTGGGGCTGTTTTTAAAACATCCAGTATCAATTGCAAACGATTTTGAACATTGTGAATCAATTTAATGACTACAGCAACTCGTTTCTCCCAAGGCGCTTCTTCCCAGAACCACCAATTTTTCGAATTCCTCAATAATTTCTGTAATTTTGGTTAGGTTTTTCTTTTCATTTGGCAATTGGTTCAATACAGAAGAAAGATAATTTAGATGAAGTATTCTATTATAAAGTACTAGTTGTTAATTTTCTGAAACACACCTGGATATACAATGAGAAAACATGATCTTTTTTTAAGCCGTGGTTCAACATGTATTGGTGCAAGAACTTTTCATCTAAGTGATTCATTTCTTCGATGTGCACTTTGTTTAATAATAAATGAATAATTTCCGTAGGATCACCCATGTACGTATCTAAAGGTACCACTATCCTATTAAATTAAAGGAATACTGATTAGTAAATACAATTTAATTTAACAAAAAAAATTAGTCTTCAAATTAATGCTGCACCCACTTGTGACTTTCTTTCAATTGTTGTAAATCCGTCAATGCCTGGAAAAGTGTCATAAGACGTTGTAGCGGAGAATTCTTTTCTCTGTATTGCATTCGTGAAAATTCATGAGAATTTTCGATTTTCAAAAGGTTAATAAAACCTCTCACGAAATCCAATCCGACTTGGGGCCAAGAACTGCGATTTAGCTTTTCCAACTGGTTAGTTTTTCTACAACTCCATGATATAATTAGTGACAACGTATTGGGTAGAACAGATAATAAACTGGGCACAACATTCTGGAGCCACAGCCACAACTGAAAAGTTGGAATATTTTCTGGAATTGCTTCTAACAATTCTGAAACTTTTTTCTCTGACAAGTTCTCTTTTATGTACAAAAAGTGTTGCACCCATATAAGAGCCGCTGCTTCCATTTCACCCTGCATAAAATAAATGTTTAATAAGTTACTTGAAGTTAAAAAAAACAATAAAAAATAAATTACACAAACTTACGAGTGTCAAATGTTTAATGCACTCGTTAAATAAATCAGCCTTTGAAAACTGTATCCAACCGTTCACTTCTTCCTCTTCGCTTTGATCCACACTGACGTTTATTTTGCGGATTATCTCGAACGTTTCAAGTTTTTTCAACGTATTTGCTATCACAGAAAGCATAATGGATAATTGATGGTCGTCGTTGGATTCCTAAGGAAAAAAACTATTTATTCTGCAATTCGATTGTTAGCTAAGTAAATTAATATTGTTTATTAAAGTCTACTACCTGAACACAACGAACAATTCTGTGGCGTGCGTATAAAAGCAATCTCTTCATCTGATTGAAGTTCGGCATTAATGCATTATTACAACAATCACAGACGAATTTCATATCGCTTATTTTATCTAGAGTTACAATAAATGCATCTAAATCGACGAGTTCGGTTTTGCCCGTTGCCCAAGGACCTAAGCGATTAAAAAAAGATACTGCTTTTGCACAATAGATACTTTCTGGATTCAAATTATATTTTTCTGCAAAAGTCTCCGCTTCTTCAAACTTTTCTCTCCTCAATAAACGCGCTAAACAATATTCCGGCAAATTTTCTACAAGTGCCTTAACTCGAATCGATTCTATCTCAGCAGTCAAAGATTCTATGCCCTCAAGATAAATGATACTCTCTGTAGAACATCCTATAGTTTCTACTAAATACGTTGACCTTGAAACTGATATTCGAAATTTTGTCTGCAAATCTGAGAATAAAATGAATAATTATTTTATTAAAGTTTAAAATGTGAAGAAGAGAGGTTTATATTAATAATAGTTACCCGAATAGGAGACATATTCTAAAAAAGTTGTAGTTTCATCGTTTAAGGGTTCCCTTAAGATCAGAAGATGAAGAGGATCATTGATGTGGTCTTGGAGAATCAAAAAATCGCTCACAGGAACATCGTATATTTTCCTGGAGAGTAGAGTCCACGGGCAAATTATGCTCAGAGATTTGTCATTTCGAAGACAGATGAGCACTCTATTATTTGGGAATAATTAAATTAACCTGGTTCATAAATTTGTATTCATGAAAGCTCGTTATTTTTATAACTAGGACAAGACGATCTAACATTATATTGAATTAAATCAATTAAACTCACTAATGTTTATTTCCAAGAGACATGGAACCAGTTTTCGGATTTTTAGAAATATTCCTCTCAGTGGAAAATTAAATTTTATTTCATGCATAATCTAAAAATTATGTACTGTGGAAAATTACAATTTATATGGAAATATTATTTTTTGTATACATACCTTTCATTTTTTAGAAATTGGACTTTAACGTATTGATGAGACAAAGCTTTTAATGAACTGAAACATTCACTTGGCCACATTAATGCATTTGAGCCAACCATTAATGCTAATGTCTCAGTGTTTAATGTATAAACAGCAACTTGGGATACCTGTAATTAGTTATTTATTTACAATGCCATATTTAATATAAATCAAGTTCTGACTATTATTTATCAGAAAGATCAGTTGTAAAAAGATATAAAGAAAGCAATACCTCATTTTCTACTGAACCCATAAATATCTTAGAGCAATCTATGCTTTCTGTAATTTTTTCGACTGTTTCTTCATTACCTTCAAGAAAGTGATTATGGACAGCCTTATCCTCAAATCCTGATATTCTGCATCAATAAAAAAATAGTAGATTCCACAAAAAATATATTTAGAAATTGTGGATACATGATCTCTATATATGTATTTTCAATTTCAAGATAGATTTGTTAATTCTATAATATATTTCGTTGAAAAAATTTTAATTTTATACCTGTAGATGCTACTATCTGATGCAATAATAATAATATCCAATGAGCTCTTTTTTTCTGTAAATATCTTCACTGCTTTGTTGTTTTGATTGTCTATCTTAGATATGTCTCTGGAAAAGGATAAATTATAAATAACAACTTTCAAAAGGCTAAGTCTAAAAGATTTTCAATCAAACTTACTTGGAAAATGCCAACTTTCCTTCACTAGGTAAATGTAAACAGTAGAGAATTCCGGTATCGAGTATGATGAATAAAAAATATCCATCTTCAGAAAGACAGTAGCTGGTTACCATTGAATCAAAGCCACTGCTGAGGATTATTTCTTTACAGCTTTCGTCTTTAAAGATTGTGATTGATTTATCGATTGACACGCAAACTTTTGAATATTGTATTGAAGCAATAACATTGGGAGTGTTAACAATCTGAAAAGAAGCAAACAATTTATGAAACAATTCTAGAAAGAAATAGGTTGAAGATATATATTTTATGAATGAAATATAAACATCAAATTAGAATAAAAAGGAAAAATACCTCTCCATCAGCGTGAATTGTGGCAATTGTAGACGATTCATAAATGGAGCCATTTGTTTCAGCAACAGCTCTCTCGCCGAAATTGACAGTTTCTTCCTCTGTATCAAATCCAGAGTACACTTTAGTCCATAAAGCCATAATTACCAAAACATTGGTATACAAAGCACTATTACCAAAGGAGCAAAAAATGCAAAAAAAACCGTTTGAGTGACAGTTGACAGCGTGACTAGAAATTTGAATGGTTGAATGTAATCATCACCAGTTACGCCACCAATACGACGGCGGCAGGAACTTAAATTAAGGCGCAAACCATATCAAAAATAATTACATACATTCAAAATTATTAAAAGCTCTTTAAAAAGAAGAAAATATTGAGAATTTAGAAATTATTTGCAACCATTATCTCGTTCCAAATTCACTTTTTAATTAACTGTGCTGCTGATTTCTCTCAAATAAAAAATTTGTTTGTGGCACCTTATGCCGTGTTTTCAAATTTTTGGACTTTTTTCTAGTATCCACCAATAGAAAAATAGTATAAATTCTCAAAGCGAAGAGAATATTGTTATTATTCTAGATATTTTAGAGTAATTTTACCAATTTTACCAATATTCGCTGCACTTATTGCACTTTATATAGATACAACACCTACTTGACACTCTCGTACATATACATATATATATTTTTCTGCCACCTGCTACAGTTAAAAGTTTATAAGTGGTTTACAAATTGATTATTGTTAATCTAACTGCAGTATAAAGTGAAAAAATAGTTTTTTTTATTTCCTGTGCATATGTTAGATATATTCATTTTATGTAAAACAGACGAAGTTTCGTGAAATGAAAATAATCGTTGTTTATATGGTAAATGAGGTTAGGTTGAGTGACATGTTTGACGATACGGTATATACGTGAGATTACTAGGTTCGCTATAAGGTGTGTGAAAAAATATATATTCTAACCAGTCAAAAATTAATTGCAGTTACTGCTAAACAGTGAACTGAGATTTAAAAATTAGCATTTTGTGAAGTTTAATTTGCTATAAAGATGCATTCTTGAGTATGAATTACAGTAATGTATTCATGGGCGTAGTGCGTGACGCCTTATTGCGACAACTAAAAAAAAGTGTCATCGGTTTAATTGATGATTTAGATAATCTTTGCGGAAAGAGACTGGAGATGTGAATGAAAAGACTGTTGGTTATGGTAAAATAAGATCTTTTTTCTAGCTGATAGACCACTGTCAGTTTAAATTAATTTTTGTTTGAAATACGAAAATGACTTGAAGATCAACATTCTGAGGGATCAGATTCAGGATCTAGTTTTTGTTTGCGTAAGTTATTACTGATTTTTGAAAGTATTTAAATATCTATATATTTTTTTATATATTATCCTATTCAATTATTTTCAATGCATATTTTTCTTTTTACTGACAAATGTTTTTTAGTTTGTTTAATATATTTATAGGGATTTCATGTTTGAATAAGATATTGAGCCTTCAGGGGAGAAGACACGAAAATGGTATATCCAATTTTCAACGAAGATACCTGGTATTACTGGGTTATCTCTATTGGAACACTCTTGTCGTTTGTAGGACTTATTGTTGCTTGCATTTGCAGTTGTCGTCGCAATGAAAACAAGTGAGTAAAAAATGAGTGAATGCTGAAAAATTGTTCTTCACTATCTAGTGAAATAAACTCATCCAAGTGGCATATTACATATTAGAATTAAAGGTATTGCAAATTCTAACTGCATAATTAAATTTCACTTGTTACTCAAAAAGTATATAATTATATTTAAAAAATTAGGTGTTAGTTCTTTGATCTAACACCTTTAAAGAAATCAAAATATTTACTGAAATAATACAATTGTAAAATACTATAGATTAGCTGAAATAGATGTTTAATACTGGCCACTTTCTCTTCTTCATTAATCTTTGATTAATAAAAGAAATTTAAAATAATTTGAAAGGCCAGAGAGAGATGAAATGAAAATGTTCAACGTAAGAAATAGGTTTTGTACTTTATGATAGCGATTCTATTACAATAGGAGTGAGTTCCTGGGATTAGCGGGTATGGTGACAATCACTCATCCTGACAATGAAGGTTTCAACAGACTACCAACGTCAGACATCTCTCAAGTTATTACGCAAGATACCACGGATTGTGGCAAAAGGTTTCAATCTCAGACCTGGCATGGATGCATGCGGATCGCTTTGCTACTCAAAAACTTAACAATATATTTATTTTAGAGCACTGCCAGTTCTGCAATGTTATAAATTTGATTTCTTGAATTTGAGCTTGTTTATCAGAATCTCTGTAAACCCTGTCTCATTCAATTGATGCATACATTTACATTATCAAAATTTTCAAATATTATTTCTATTCTTGAAAATAATACTAAATTTTTTTAAAAATCTAATTGTAATTTTATACTTTCATTGCGCATGCATAAATTAATTACTCGAATCTTTATTTTAAATGTTAGAAAGATAAACAAATTTAAATCTTATTTTTAGTTTTTTAGATTCATTATAAAATACATTTTTTAATAGAATTGAAATTACAATCCAAACACATGAAGTTTTACTTATATATTTGTACAGTTTATTCTGCGAGAAGAGGAGCTTTAGTAAATCTACTGTTTTAATATTACTAACAATCTTATGATTAATGGTTTTGAGGTTTTTAATTTAAAAAATTGTAACGTAATTTCTTCAATGACAATTGTTAGATAGTAGGTAGTATAATACGCAGCTTTATTAATTTACTAAGGTTTCAAGGAATTAGAATTGGGGTTTCTACCTCCTTATAATATTCTCTTATAATATTCTCTTATAATATTCTCTTTAAATATTTTCAGAAACTGAAATTATTTATAATAATCCGAGTGCCTATTGCACCGCGAATTTTTTTTAATTTTCATAGGTAAGTCTATCCAATTACTTAAAATATAACTGGATAATCTGGGCATATTTTTTTAGATTTTAGTCGACACCCTGAATATTATTTATTTGCAAGCCTACAGTTTTCTAAAAAAGGTTATGTTTACTTGAAAGGTGTAAGGTTATAGAATGTTAAGGTTAAAAAAAATACAGAGAAGCGCAAATTCAATTTGATATAAATTTGATTATCAAAGTTGTCAATGCTCCCCATCTGAGTACTAACCGAATCAAACCCCGCTTAACTTTGATGACCGGAAGAGAAATCTTTTCCAGTCTACAAAAAATCTTATTTTCGGGTGGACAAAATATAAAGTTAATTTTTTTGTTTTGTTTACAGGACTACAACTGCTAATAGAAGTCTTCCAGATATCCCGAAAGATAAAAGTATGAGCAGTGGAAGTAGAATGGAGTCAACTCCACAAGATGTAATTTATGAAGCGACAGAAACGATTGGAGATACTTTGGAACTGTATGCTACTGTACAAGATAAAGGTAACTTCAATGGCTTTATTTTATCAAATATTTTTTCAATTATTATTTATATACAAGTGCTAATATTTCTCTCAAATAACAATTTTATAGAAAGAAAGTCTGAAAGAGAAACACCAAGTATATCTCAACAAAGTTCTCAGGAAGATCCTATGTATTCTTATGCGAGACTTAAGACTCCTCAAGCCAGTAATGATGAACATCCTTACGCACAAGTTCAAAATATTCAAAAGACTGAGGCTAGCCAACTCATTAGGTACTTTCTTAATACTAATTGTTTACGAATTCTAATTTTTATTCTAATAGCAAGATTTAATTATAATTTTGCACTGTTCTTTTAGAAATAACTCAAGTCAGGGTGTAGATAGTTCATTGCCAACGACTTCAGTTAATCACTCGAGTGGAAATCCAGTGGCTCCACCAAGAACTCGTAGATCTTCTTCACAAAGTTCTCTTTTATCTACGGAACCTTTACCTGATATTCAGGCGGCTAATGCTATTTCCGGCGATGTACAAGCCAATCAGGATTTGCCTTATATGACACCTCCACTTCTAATGCCTCTTCCTCATCCTCCGCAATCACAGCCCAACAATCTACAACATTTTAGTGGAGATTCCCAGGACTCTAGTGCGTAGTTACACTTATTCATATTTTGAAAAACAGTTTTAATGTGTTCATTGTATTACAATCATTTTAATAATCATTTATTGAAAAGTTTTTTCATCAAGTGAAACCTTAATGTTGAATGAGTTTTTCCATTTTTACAGAAGGATATACCAGCATTAGTGTCAGAGAACCTTTAGCTAATATAATTGCACAAACAAAACAGAGGCCACCTCGTTCGTTGACGGATCCTCATTATGCTACAGTTTCAGACGATTCAGGTGCGTGAGAAAATATTTATTACATATTATCGGCTAGAAGATTATTTTTCTTCCTCCTTGAGATAACTGAAAAAATATATTCGAAAATTATATTTTAGATGAGATGTACGCTGCCATTGATGAACAAGACAAAGTCTATACAAGTGGAAGTGAGACTTACGCTCAGATTCAGCCCACTACGAGTGAAGGAAACCGAGTTGTTCCAAATGAATCTGCAAACTTTGGTCAGTCTTCTTCTCGCGTAGAAGAATCACACATATCTGCACCACAACCTCCCAGCGTTGATAGTTTGCGTCATGTGGCTCACGCTCACTCTAGACAAGGTTAGATATTCAAAATAATTAATTTGTAAATTTAAAAAATTTTAGTTTCGTATCGTTAATTCAATTATTTTCTTAGCATCATCCTCGAGTGCAACGAGTTCAATTGTCAATCCTGGATCTCCGAAACCTGAAAAGCGTCAAGCAAACTCTCCCTTACCGCCTCCACCGGAAGGACCTGTTGATCTCTACGCTCAGCTCGACAAAAGAATTAAAAGTGATGACCGCTTGCGATCCAGTGTCTGTTCTGGTAAGTCTTTAGAAGACATGTATGCAAAGGTAATTAAAAAAAAACGAGACGTTGAGGAAATGCACATGGAAGTTGTCGCCGTGGGAAGTTCGTTTAATTGCGATGTGTCCGTTCCAAGGAGGAAGCTCAGTCTTATTGAGGTGAGTCGAGCTTCATGGTCTAGTCACGAATCAGTAGAAATTCAAAAACGAGAACAGGATAACTCTCACTACTTTTCCACCGAAAGCAATCCTAATTTTCACAATGCTAAGGACGATTACGCGAGAATTTCAAGGTCAACCGACGTCGACGTCTGTTCTAATTTAGAAGTTGATCATGGTTATGAGGCAGTCGATTCGACTCGGAAATGCAAGCCGATCGTTCACACTAATTTAAATTTAAACAATGATCCTAATTACGAGATGCTACGACCTCAGTACTCGAGAGATGTTATTGATCAAATTCATCCTAGCACAAGTACAAGAAACGGAGATGCCTTGCCGATTTACTCCCTCCCTTTTAAGCACAGGCAAGTGAGTGATGCAAGCAGCGAGGATCCAGGATATGAGAGAGTAAGATTGCCAAAAAGAGTCGAATTAGACCAGGATACAGACTCTGAACCAAATTACGAGAGTATGCCTCACGAGCCAAATTACGCTTCTGTTAGCCGTCCTGGAGACAGCGACGCAGATCCCAATTACGAATCGGTTAATCACAATGACCCAAATTACGAAAGCGTTAAGTATGTGAGCACAGTGCAGGGTGAGGATCCACCTTATGAACAGGTAAACAGTTACAAAGGCGAAGCTAAAGCGAGTGGTGATTACGAGAAACTTAAAAAGGAGAAAAAGACCGATCCTGATTATGAAAAAATCGATCCAAATTACGCTTCTGAGCAAACCAATAATGGCGATACAGACGATGAACAATACGTCCAGGTATAAGGGTTTTATCATAGTAATCGGGAATGTGCAAAATTAATGGAAAGATTTTGAGCCTCAAATTGATGTACAAAATTCAGAAATATTATTCAAGCTTAAAATAACAGTAGGCATTATACGTTTCTTTCACACAGAATTATTTTAATCAATGTTTTAATACTGTTTCTAGTTTAAAATACAAACAATACAAAAATTCATTCACGTGATCGTTAAAAATTTAAACCACATTCAAATTGTACATTCAAAAGAGGGCTTAAAATGTTTTAAATTTTGGACCACATACTTTCTTTGTGAAAATTCAGGAATTGTCGAAGAATGGTTCAGTAAAAATTGGAAATAATTAATTAAGGGACCACACAGACTCCACTAAAACTTTGGATACCTTATGTGCTATTTTGAATTGCAAATTGAAAATTCTGAATTGACGTTGGAAAACTTGCAATATCTCAAATGTGGTAATCAATGTTGCATTACAAGATTAAACGAATAAGGAGTACTACAAGACTGATGAAGACGAACAGTGAGAATAGCGTATTTACGAAATTAATTTGAAATACTTTAATCACTGGTGTTAAAATGCTATAATCAATCACAAGAATTACCATAATCAAACGTTTAAACGTTTTTAACATAAAACATTAATGCTCTTAACATTTAGGAATTTTCAATTAAAAAAAAAAATATTAAATTGAAAATTCAATTATTTATTGATTTTTATATTTTTTAATTTCTTATAATTACTCAAGATTGACTGGTACTTGAGTTTCAGCTTTCATCAATTGTGAACGGAGCTTCTTTGTTTGCAATCATATACATAATATTTATTTTACTTAACAGTCTTTAAAAGATGACTTATTTATTTGTATATATATACATTTATAATATTTATTATTACTATTGTTTTACACAACTGATGTCACAATATAAAATGAGTAAAAGTTAGAAGTATAATAATCGATGAAAAAGGAATTTTTGGCTTTCTCAATGTCTTAAGCTCTCTTTTAATTTGCATTGATATTCGATTCTACAAATATGAATGGATGGAGAAAAGTAAAGAAGTAAATAGGCATTTAAAATGTTCACACTTTTTTCTTTTAACCGATGATGCAATAATATATTAATCGCTTTGGGAATTAGGTATTAAATTGAGTACAAACTATATTTTTCATATATTTAAGTAATAAATGAATGAACATCATGCGCACATTTTCTGAAAAACAATAGTTTTATTATTCGATATTGATTAGGTACTATTTAATTGTATAGTACTATTAACCTCTGTAATCTATTTTAAATTTTTGCACCTAGGGTTTTTTATCATACTGCCATTATATTTATAATCGTGAATTTTTATTTATTTTCTTAACTTTAAATAATACAAAGCTTTTATTAATTTAGAAAAAATATTGCATTTAATCAGATGCAAATTATAATGTGCAATGAATATTTTATTAAATACATAGTAGCATTCAAATAGTGATAAGAAGCTCAGATAACGTATGTAGTTATTATTTTAAGAAATTGCTTTATTTAATTTATCTTTTCACGATTAACAAGTATCCAGTGTATGATTTTGCAAATTATAATCATCGAAATGATTTATAGAGTTTAATCGATTATATTAAAGGTTTCTTTAGTATATTTGTAAAACATTAAAAAACAAGGCAGCCCCTGGATCAAAAAAAAAACTGGGAATTTTTTGAAACCAGGAATCTTATAAATTCTTTGTCGACTTTATCCAATCACTTTAAATGGCATTTGATATTTCGAAAGCTTTAAGAATTTTTCTCTTCAATTTTATTGAACACCCTGAAAAATAATAATATAATCGTATCTACAATTTTAAATTGCACATACTTCGATTTATATTTCTGTTTAGTACAAAAGAACTGTATTGTCGAGAATTTTATAATTTAATAAATATAGATTTCAGAAATGTACAAATTCAGGAAATTGTAATTTTTGGTTAGTCCCCTATAGAGAACTTTTCAGACATTTACAGCATTTGAATTTTTTTTCTCAAAACATTAATCCGGATTTCTAATATTCATACCGTTTAAAAGTTGTATCCATTTCTTTCAAATAAATTAAATTACGAAAATAGAAAACTATTAGGTATTTTAATAATCAGACTGCACATGTGAATATACAAAATTAATTGTTACGTATTTCTCGAGCCTAGATTTTTTCCAAATTCTATAAATTGATAGTTAGAGAAACATATAATACAGTTATAATCTCGAATTGATAGAATATTAATAATATTAATATCGTTTTGTATTTAATCGATAGGATAAAGGTGAAATCGCCGCAAAAAGTTACCACCCTCGAGTGATGTATATAATCGAATACTGTCTGTAGCACAGAATTTTAACTCTAATACTATTCTTTGTATATAATACATATTTTCTTAATAAACTTTTTATATGAACTTCAAAATGTCTGTACATATTTATTTACAGGTAAATTAAAAGTTATAAAATATAAAGGTCATGATAAGAAAGCAAACAAATGTTTGTTTATAAAATGTATTATTCCCATTATCAAGGATTCATTTCATAGACACCACATTGACAATTCGCTTGTATGGTCTCTAGATTGATTAACAATGTAAATGCTAACTTACTACTTACATTAATTACATTACCTTACACAATAATAATTATTTTTATATATAATAATTATTAAAAACAATAATGGTTGATAATATTTATTCCGTGTGATCAATATAGATACTTTGTTTTTCTGTTAGGCTAGAGATTCTTTTCGTTTTTTCGCTTGTTTTTTATGCATAAAACTATTAATGATGTGAATTTAGTTATTATAACTGTACTTAATTATTTTTAATGTTTACGTTATTGTTTGTAAAAAAAGTCTGACCTAGCCTGGGATACACGGAATCATAATGCACAATTGGGTGTACACAGTTTATGAATAGCACCGGATATTCGGTATATATATTCTCATACGCACATTTAGTTTTTTTAGAATACGGAGATACCGAAAGGAAATATACTCTTCTTTTTTTTCTAGAAAAACGATCTTTCAGGATTCATTGGAAAAAACTAGCAATTTTCGAGACCATACGCCATTTGGAATGTGAGCACGAAACGGCAAATTATATAACGTCCATCGACAACAGCAACTTTTACAGTTGTTTTCAGTTATTTTCATACAAACAGTGTCATTTTTAAGATGTCTTTACGTGTAAAAAAATCGCGCATAAATAAGAAGCTTTAAACAAGTTGTTCTAGTAACGAGTGAGAAATACTTTTGACTTAGTTGTATTTAGGTACTCTTCTAATGTCCCTATTCAATAGGTGTTTGCGTTGAGCTGATTACACTTATGACTATAAATTATCGTACAAAGCAACTTCGAATTAGAAGTAACACTGCCATTGGATAATAAAATCTCTGTCGAAAGTTCCTCGAATTTGAATTTGAAATTATTCAATCTTGAAAACTTAAAGCTTCTCTTCTTGTCAGTTAAAAATAAAAACGTAAATGTAAATGATTTTAAAATAATGGCAAAAAACTGTTTTTTTTAAATGTAAAAGAGTTTCAAGATTTTCAAGTAATTTTAAATTATTTTAAACAATTTTAAGAGATTTACATATATTTTAAGTGATTCTTTAAATCGCCTGGAAAATTCTTCAAAATAGCTTAAAGTACCTGATATTTAAATCTTTTAAACACTTTCGCAACCCTTTGAAATTCCACAAAATGAAATCCCTTAAAATCATTCTAAATCTCTACAGAAATTTTCTTTTCCAATTATTGAATGATTTTTTTCTCAATGTTTGCATGCGTGTCAACAAGCTAAATTTGTCGTCGTTTTGAGGTGCATTTTCATTCACTTAATTCAAATTTACGTAAGAATTATGAATGAATATAACAATATATAATCGTTGCTCCGCAACCATGCTACGCCAGCTAGCACGAGAAAAATATAACGTTTTCATATATACTTTAGTATTTCGTAACACAACTGTACGTGTTCACTTAAAATGTGCGATCCTTTGCTTTCATACCTTGACAAATTGATCGGACAAAGATACTAAGAAAGCGAGCAATTCTAATTGAATTCGCAATAACAATTTAGAATCGACATTGGCAATTACATTGAGAAAATACCGCAAATCCAAAACCGAACGACGTCATAAGTGGATAATTGTACACTGTCATTCCTAAAGCTTTTTCTTTGTGAATGATAAAATATCGATTTTATAAATATTCAATGTGGTCCTGCAAATTGCAGCACAATTTGCCGATCCGATATCAGCTTATTCTAATTTATATAATTTCATCCTGTAAATCGTTGTAATTATACTAAAACTATAAAAGGATCTCGTAGAGTATAGTAGTATATGTATTAAATCTGAATTGTTTTATCTCAGACTTGGCCTAGCGATTATGAGAACGTATTTTATGTTGGTCTCACTGTGAACGCGTATACTGTACATGCTCATTGTCGATTAAGCGATCATTCATTTTATTTGAAGCGACTCAAGTACATTTTTTTTCTTTCTTTCTTTATTTTTTTTTTTATTTTTTTATTTTTTTTTTTTTTTTGAGAACGAATAAATACTTAGTCGTTTTAACAGATTCGATTCTATTTGATCTTCTCTCGACGTCGAAGCAAGAATAATATTTAATTTATTTCATAATACATATGTGGAAGAAGATGAAAGAACATCAATGTCGTTTAAGCAAGGAAAGTTCATAAAAAATCGAATCTATTAAAATCAATCTTTCTCAATATTTATCCAAGTGGTTCTGAAAATCGCAGTACGATTTGACAATCCTGTTCAATTATTTTTGCAATTTTCTATCCAAATTTCAATTTTAAATTCTGCCTTTCAACAAAGATTTAAACTGCAAAGCAAAAAAAATCGTTAAATTTCATTTAAATAATACTAGAATATCATTTTGTCAATTTTTGCATATAATCAGTTTTAAAAATTTTATTGTAAAATATCTTTATCTTCAATAATTTCATTTTAAGATAAAACATAATTCAATCATAAAAACTGCTTTTATAAATTTTAAGTCTCGAAGTAATTATTTAAATTAAATTTTGAAACTCTTTTAATTCTGTTTTAAATCCTTTAAAAATTCCTAAAAATCACTTGAAATGTCTTGAATCAAATAAAATTTCTTAAAATCCTTACATGAGTCAATCCGATTTGGCTTATTCGAGGCATTTCGAGATTATAGAAGCAGTTTTAATATTAATCGCAATCTCTTTTTTGATAGAAATTAAAAATCGTTCTGCGATTTCTGAGAACCATCAAAACCTATTTTGAAACTTCCTCAAGAGCTGACTTTGGAATTATTGGGATTTATATATATGTACATTGTTACACCCTTTAAATGAATGAGTCAGTTTAAATTCGTTTTTTTTTCTAATGAAAATATATTCCTCGATGAAATACACAAAATCTTCAACAAATTAAGAATGAGCAAATTATAGTTTCTCTGACGCGATACAGTCTGATACTGAAAATTTTGCACAAAATTATTTTACTGAAATTATTTGACAAGAAACTTTACAAAAATAATAAATAGATAAATTGCTCTTTTTGTGCGGTACTTTTAAGAAAGTGCGATGAAGAGCAATCGTATATTTTGTTTTTATTAGACTACGATATTGGCGATGGTGCGTGCGTCCTTCGAATACCGCAGCGCATTGAATATAATATCTACTGCGTTTTGGAATCACATATCTAATTTGTTTTTCGTCGGTCATTTTCAATAAAATTGAACACAGTGGTTCGATATAATAAGTCTTACTACCTCATTATGCTTGCAATTTTGAAACACTACAAAACGTGAAAATCGCGCTTGAGAAACTGTTCAAATGCGGTGAGCAACGTATTTCAGGTTTTTGTCTCCGAGGAATTCTGTAGTGGTTTATATAATATTAACGTCATCAAGTCACTTGTAACATCGCTCTTAAGTTCTC
This sequence comes from Synergus japonicus, assembly GCA_900474275.1. Classification (NCBI taxonomy): domain Eukaryota; kingdom Metazoa; phylum Arthropoda; class Insecta; order Hymenoptera; family Cynipidae; genus Synergus; species Synergus japonicus. Next base: position 22,294 of record UCOH01004742.1, on the reverse strand, counting down.
ATACATATTATTTTGCTCTTTCATCTAAATATCCAGTGCAAAACGTCGATTTATATTTATTATAGTTTAGAATATACTTTGGTATAGCTTCAATAGCTGCATTTAATGTGAAATATATACTGATGAATGCTATTCCGCTGAAGAAGTTTCTCCAATTCATGGAACTTTTTTGAAAAATTGTCTTTCGAGGGTTTCGTAAGTAGAGGAAGGATTTTTTTCGAGATACCGAGGTTTAATAAATTTCTTCAGCTGAACAGTTTTGGTAACATTCGTAACATGGTTTAGAATATTAAGAAAGCGAGTAGCAAATATATCGTCAATTTGAAATCAATTCGCGGGAAAAATGTTATTCATAGTGTACGAAATGTTAACAATTCATCATCACACTAAAGACTAATTAAATTATCAAATTTACTCAAGTCCTGGTTAAAGATAATAGATGCTTCTGATTAAAAAATTTCTAGTTATGTAGATGGTCAACGAGAAACTTCTAATACCTTTAACTAGAATTTATAGTAAGGGAATATTCAACACTACTATTTTCTAGTTAGAATAACGAGAACTCTGTTTGTTCTAACCAGAACTTTTTGTGAGTGTTCAACCAACCAAGGAAGCATTCTGACAGAAAAATGTAAATGCATGTCGATTGAATTCAACTGATGAGTTTTTTGTCTTTTAAAATATCCACGTGTCATGGCACTGACTTTAGGGTGACATGGATTTAAAATTTGATACAAATTTAAGCGTATATTATTATTATTTTTTTTTAATTTTGTCTAACTCTCTTAGATTATATAAATACTTATGTACGCAGAGTCATCAAAGTGTCTTATCGTTATCAGTGTACGCGAAACTTGCTAAAAATTTTCCAAACAAAACAATAAGCTTGTGCTATGAAATCGACTATTCGCTTCGGCTTACAAAGCGAATACTCGCTTTAAGCGCTCGAGTCAAATAGTGCCATTTGCTCTGCTTAAACTTGAAAGGTATGTTTCTCGTTAGAGTACCTCGTGTAACAAGCACAGCACATGGTAACGATTCGCCGTTGATTGAATTCACGCACACAACTTAGGCTGACAGACTTTACCTACTAATCCGTCTGCCTCACAAAAAATACGAAACAAGTCGGTGCACAGTCTTGCAAATGTAGCATTTACTTTTCATAATCAACCTTTTTACCCTTTTTAATGATCATAGATACCGTGATGAGTGGAAAAGTGGAAAACTTTCTTTAAATTTTTACAAAATCAACAGTTTACAGACTTGAATCATTTTCCCCTATTGCTCTGTTTTCAAGAGAATCCCCTTTTCCTCTTTTATTTGACTGAAAATTCATTTTTCTGCTTCAAAATTGACCACTGGATAAATACTTAGTTGATAATTCATATTTTTGTTTGAATATCAACTATTTTTAATTGAAAATCTTTATTGATAATAAAAAAAAGGAATGCATTCTGAAAAGTAATATCCAGATTTGCACTCCTGTGCAAATTTATGCGATTTAAAAACACTTTTTCTTCAGCTCTCTCGCTATTTGTATATATTTTAGAACGTTATTAGTGTACTTTATAGACATACGAAATTACAGTAATTGTAAGTCTTGTACCTTATTCTTTGGAAATTACAATTGAGACTTTTATTCTAAGAGAAAATAATTTTTTGTACCTGTGACTGTTATGTGCAGACAGGCTGATTTTTCTTTAAAAACAAGTTTACAATTACTGTAGATTGCTATTACAGCAGTACCTATTAGTTCACATCTCTGATTGTAACTAATTACAGAATAAAGTTCTGTATCCGATTTAAACTTCGGATTTTTAATTGTATACCAACACATCACACGTGCTTAACGTTAATTCTAGATGAGATGACTTTGATTTCACATAGTGGCAAAACTCGAAATCTTTAAGAATTTTTCAATTTACATTGGATTATAACTTTAAGGCATTTACAGGCGCTTACAAAACACATACAAAAAAGAAATTTAAAACTTCAGTCAAGTTTTAAAAAATTGAAAAAAGGCAAATGTTTGGAAGGAATTTATTAAAATCATAACTATATCCTGAACAGCTCGTAACATTGCTGCAATGTATGAAAGCCCGCTGTCGATTAATATTACCAAGAAATATTGTTGCAATTTTGCATCAATATTGCATCTGAGATTTTTTTGTGGTAATGGACGACCCTGCAGCTGAAAATGTTTGTATGACAATTTAAATAAAAAAAGAAAACGAGATCCAAAGTGTCACCAGAACGTGAAATAAAAGTGATCTATCAGCTAAGTGACAAATATATCTACAATATTTTTATACGTTGCATTATACAGATTATACAATATTATAATAAGTCTATTCGACTTTGCATGGCTAGTGTGTTGGCTTCTTAGTCGAGTTCGGGTAAAGATCGTTGACGATTGTGGCGATGGATGTTGGTGACGCTGAATAAATTGCCTCCGCTGGGCAGCGATAAAAATAACAACAACAACAAATTGCATACAAGAAAGAGTCCTGGGAGCAACGTGGGAGAGTACGACGAGGGGCGGAGCGTTTTGATGAACCACGTTGCGAACATCCACGGTCACACGCTGTCGGGGCTGCTCGCTTCATCACACACGTGTTCGGCTTCGCTCTCGCTGGGTGGGCTTGGTGCCTGAATTTCGTACTGATTAATACTACGACTATGACCATGGCCTGGACTCTGATAATGATGCAAAAGATTATGATGATGGTAGCAGTGATGTCGATCTTCGACTCGTTGCTGCAAATCGTCGATAGGGACTTCTGGAACACGTCTTTTTAACTTTCGGTGGCAGAGAAAGCAGAATAAAAGAGCTACGAGGACGGCAATGGCAGCGAAAACCGCTGGAATAGCGTAATTATCCTGAGGAACCTCGATTTTACCTGTAAATTAAATTAAATATTTATAATGGTTCATATCATGATATTTCATCATTCGACGTATGTATCCAGATGACAATGCTCAAGATTGAGAGAAAAAAAATGCAAGGGATCAAGGGAAGATAAATATCTTTTCAAAAAACTTCTCATCTAGACACGTCGAATACATAATGTACGTATGATTTTTATGAATTTCATAATATTACCTCTCTACTTTTTTACTAAAATTCAAATTGATAAATTTAAATTACACACATCAGTTGTAATTGATAATTAGATTGAAGGAAATAACTGCAGTGAGAAAAGAGTGGTAGCAAGAAGACAAAGGTGAAAGATATATACATATATATATAATATATACGAAATTTAAAAAAAAGAGGCATGTCAAGTTGCAGACTTTCTTTCCATGCAATTAAGTTTTTTATTAGGAAAATATTAAGTCGATGGTAAACTGATTCAATATAACTGTTAAAGTGTGAGTGGACTCACGTGATAAAGGAGATCATAACATGCCGAACCTTGCGACGGAAGCCTTGCAAGGGGTTCAGATGGTCACGAACACAAAGCACAGAGATAGAAGAAGCATGTCAGAGACTCCAGTCATTTCAGGTGCCGATGGGGCTGATGCTGCACCTGCGACACCACACAACCATTCACCCATCCAATCCCACCATCACTCTCACTTGTACGTACATACGTACTACTTACCTAGAAAATTGAAACCTAGTCTTATAAAATCACCTCTACCCTACAAATTTATTCTACGCGACATTTGACTCTTGCATCGCTTTTATATATGTTATCTATTATACATTTGCTTTGTTCCATTTTTCTGTAGGTAGCGTAGTCTGGGGTGGCTCTCGGACATGGGAAAAAAAAAGTAGCCAATATTCAGTCGGATTAAGAGATCTCGCCCATATTTATCACGTAACGTTCAAAGGAAAGAAAACAGCAAATTTTTGTCCCATCGTCACCCCAGTGTAATGTACGAACTACTAGCTGGTCCCTCAAACTTAATCCACACTAATAAAAGACTCCAAAAATAAAAATTAAATCATTTAAAATCCCTTAGTAGCGCTATATCTTCATTTCTTCACTATTTAAGATATGAAATATGATTATTATAAATGATAATGAAGTGCCGAAGGTACATCTATTATTATTATTGCAATTTATTTTAGATTTAATACTTTTAATTGAATGTATTAAAGTCAGTAAATTAATTGTCTCAATAGCTGAACATATGACATTTGAATCAAAGGTATACAATATATAATACATGCTTCGTGCAGTACGTATCTACTGGATTAGATAAATAATTTTCATCTTTACTGTATTTAGATATTAGACAACCAAAAGTAAACCTAATTTTAATATCAAAGTTATATTACTTTACAAAGTATAATGCTATTTAAAAACTTGAAATGGAAATGAAGTCTTTTGAGAAAAATAAAAATGTATATACAAAAGTAATAATCTCGTAGTAGTTTTGGTTGACGATCTTTAGTTAACGAAGCTTTTTATTTTTGGGACAGTTTTCACTCTACCCATATAAATAATTCATTTGCAAGCCCTTTGCTAATATATTTATCATCCAGCACTTATATCTCGCAGTGCATACTGGGCGAATCATGTACTATATTGATCATGCTAATTAAATTTAAGAAGAGTATTTAACAAGAACAGAGTCTTGTATTCAAATATAACAAAAACGAGTCAAGACGGTCATACCCAGTAGAGATTTGAGTTTGAAAAACACAGTGATTTCTAAACATTCTAGAGAGTAATTTTACCTAGTATTGAAAGATAGAATAGAATATAGTATAGTATAGTATAGTGTAGTTAACATGTAGATAATGTATTGAAGAGTAGAAGCAAAATCAACATCAAACAGACTGCCATTTGAGGAAATTTTGTTAATGTTTTGTTTTAAACTCACAGCTTTCTTCATCCGACATGTCTCCTGGTCCACAATTGTCAATGCCGTTGCAACGTAAAGACATTGAGATGCAGTATTTGTTTTTACTGCAGAGGAACTGGCTTGCACAATCAGAATCCGGGATTAATTCGGTCCAAACTGCTCGAAATCCTTGTTGTCCCACCGCCTTAGCAGCCGCTATAAAACTACAGAATATTTCGGATAATAAAATAATTTACTTCTGATGACGAAAGCAGACCTCACAGACTGCTAGCCTTATATCTCTCTTGATGTGTCCTATAATGTCAATTATTTCCCCTAAGTACTGTGAGGTCTGAGAGAAAAAAAATATATTAAAAAGGAACCTCAGTCGCATATTGTTGTTTTCTGAAAGATAACTCCAACTTTCCGTGGGACTTTTAACACCGCACAATTCAAGCGGAGGACTTAAGACCGAGATCCACATTCGTAAAACAGCTGCTGGACAACCTCGATCTAGGAAATTATAAAGAATGTATGAAGAAAATATTCTCTATAATGAAGAGAACTCGCTACATAAATAAAATTAATTAGAACTCACTCAGTCGATCTCCTTCCACGGAAAAGAGTTCAAAATTCAAAAGTATTTGATGGTTTGGTTTCACGCTAATAAACCAATTGCACGTTTTACTTGCTAAACTTTTTGTAGGACCATCGTAGTTATTTGGAAAATTAGGACTGGTAATTACGCCGTAATCCAGACTACTGATATTTGTTCCACAATCTATAAAACAAGTAGTTGTATTATACTTCAAGCAAATTAGTAAATATATCCGAGAAAAAAAAACTTTCTTCGAAATGCCTTACCCCCAAAAACCGATTTGGCATTTTCAAAAATATATCGAGCCTTAAAACCACTATACACGAGCTCAGAGTCAGAATGCAGAATGACTTTTAAACCCAAAGCACCAAGATTAGATTCCACAGGTCCTGGTGCCGTCATGCCACAATACCTCCCAATTAATTTTTCTGTGTTGTCGCGATACATATTGTAAATCTCCAACCAGTCATCTTGACAAAGGTCAAGCCTTTAAAACAAATATATAATAATTACAAGAAATACAAATATTACGGTTCAGTTAAATTTATACCACCTAAGTCCGTCATATCAAGCTAAGAAGGAATTCCTATAGGAATTCAATAGGGTTAACATTTTTAGTATATGTTTCATTTGTAAAACAAAAAATAAGTCTAATTTTGTCGAATTGAGTCATCTAATAATAATTATTGTAAGCTCGCGCACAATCAATAGAATTACTTACCCGTAATGACCGGAAGCTGTTATGTTTACGTTTTTCGTTCTCACTTTAAAGTGGTCGAAGATTAATGTGACTTGTTCATTCGGTGTCGCTAAGAAATTGTAAGTACAGTTCGTGTCACTTGGATAATTACTAGGATAACGTGGGGAATTAAATTCTCCCTTTTTACGTGAGGAACTGCGGTAAGTGAACGTGCAGCTGCCATCAGGTGCTGCGGTACCAGGTATCTTGTATTCCGTTTCAAAAGTATATCTGCAAAGATAAAAATATTTCATAAAATTGGCTTCTTCGTTAATCGTATTTTATAAGAAAATAAATCTTAATCTTACTTTGCTTTGAATCCTTTTCCTAGCAATTCTCCACTGCTAAACACCATAACGAGTCGAGGTCCATCGCTAACAACCAAGGGTGGAACAGTGTCCAATCCACATAATTCGTAGTCAAATTTGTCATAAGAGTCCGTTGCTTCCTGACCTTTCAAATAGAGCTTCAAATACCCATCTGTACATGCCGAACTAAAAAATAGAGAATTCATTAGTATTGATGTATAATTCAAAAATTATCATAAGCAAAGGTACATACTCTCCCTTTGCGTCACTCTTTGGAATTGCAAACATCTGAAACTCCAGACGTACTCGTTCCAAATGCTGAAAATCTTGCATCCCGTAAATAAAATATCGACAAACAACCTTCTGAATGTAGGGAAAAGGATAATTAGGGCTGACTACGAACCCTGATGACTCCTTTTTACTTAAAATCTTTTGGTCACACTCTGAGCCTCGAATATGCTGGCCTTCATATTTAACTATGAAATCTGAAAAAAAAAAAAATATATATATATATATATATTTGCAAAAATATAAAATCAAAGAGATTATAGAGAAATTATAGAGAAATCATTGATGATTTTCGTATAATCGCAAGAAAAGTATATACGGATAGTCAGGACATTTGTCAGTTATTATATGTACCTAATTTTACAAAGCTCTCTGAAAATTCAAAGATCCCTTTAAATCCTCGATTTTGGGTGTTTGCTGTTCTTTGGAGTGTAGAGAAAACAACAAATAAATTCGATTCGGAAGAATATAGTACTAAATTTCTCTGCTGTCCACAGTATGTGCCTATCACCGCTGAAGTATTATCTAGTCCATCGTACACTTTTACGTAGTCAAAAGGGCAGCTGGAAAAAAATGATTCTCTTTAATTGAATCTATTGATATTCAGGCCTCACAGTCCCTATAGGAAAAAAAAATAGAGTAAAAATTTCAAGAACATTTGAAAAATATGGGACATTGTAGGGATTGGTCTGTGAGTCCTGGCTATCTCTCAATCAGTTACTTAGAACTTAGAGAAAAAATAAGTTGTACATACTGAAGACCACCAAGGAAAAGGTCAAAATCACGAAATTCGAGTCGTACTCTTTGACCACTTTTCCCAATAAATTGATAAGTGCAGACAAGTTCTTTTGGATAAGTTCCTGGGTACGTGGGTGACAAAATGTTCCCAGTACGTTTTATAGTTGCATTTACTATAAAAGAGCATGGCAGGCCTGGTAGAGGCGTTCCGATTTCGTACTCAGCTATAGAGAAATAAAAAACTTTTTAGATACTTATACTTTTTATATACCTCTATTACAATAGGTTATGTGATGACTGGATTTTTAAAATCTAGTTTACATTTTTACAAAGTTTTCCAATACTGAATTATTGTAAAAATTAATCTTACAGGCATTGATGAACGAGTACCAGCCGTTAAAAAGACTGGATAAGGTGACATTCTTGTCTGTATAGAAGCTGAGCGCTATTCCCTGGTACAGAGATACTCGTTTCCTAGGTGGAATCGGACCACAGTATCTTCCACCGAACGGAGTGTCTATCAGCTTACTCGCATTGTCCGATCGTATCTCTGTGTATACATCCATGTATTCGTGAACACAACTGAAAAGATAGAATTTAATATTCATCACAATCACACATCGTGTCGTTTACAGCCCGCCCCCCATTACACGTTGATCATTCTTTTTCCCATCAAGATTCAAAAACAGATTTCTGCTTTAGTCGATTTTTTATAATGTCACACAACTCTAAAACTTGAAATCCCAGCTGATAATTCCTGAGACAGCACATCACTGCACACATTTATATTGCGGGAAACCGTTGAAGAAACCACCTTTGTGAAGGATATATTCTGCGTACAATATGTCTTGAAATCATTGGAAATCTCCTAAAATTTCATCAAGAAAATCCTATAAACGCATAATAATTCCTGTAACACGAGGATTTAAAAAAAATTTAAACACGACTTCTGATTCGAATTTATTTAAATTATTTGCGTAAACGCATCCTCTACTTAGTATACCATATTTGGTACCAACCTCTAGAGACAAGAGCCTGTAGAGGAATTTTCAGTTGGGATCTCACCGAGTATTCGCGTGCAAAGAATACTTTTAACTCTGCAACGCACTATAAATCCATTGCGCTTTGACATGCCAGCTCACATTATGTTTCACATTGTTTCAAAGTTGACATAGTAATGTATTTATTACATCAGTCATGAATATCAACTTAATGTATAAAATGAAACTTTGATTTGAACATAATACATCATGCTCTCTTGTGTGAACAGTGACACGGAAAATAAACTCTGAAACATGGCAAGCATCAAATCGTAGTTACGCTGCTTTTTGTCAATTCTGCCCAGTTATATATTGTTTTAGTTCGGCACAGCAGTTGAATTGTCGTTATAATTGCGTTGAATGTTAACAGAAAAATACGAGGTGATTTTAATGATACTCACGCGGGTATCTCTCCAACCGCAGCTCCACTGCAACACCCCAAGCAGCAAGCACAAAACACACACGAATTTGTATGAACAAAAACAGTCCTTTACGATCATCATGATGCTCTAGTAGCAGGCTTTTAATTAACGTTGACACTCATTGCAAGCGCAAGCGATACCATTTTACGCACTGCTTTTTTTAAAAGGACAAAGTGTACTGATATACTTATTGTTATATTCTTTCAGATTATTTCATTAATTATCCTTCCAAAAAGGATAACTAATTCTTTCTATATTCTCTTCATTTTTCTTTATTCTTCCCTTAAGAAAAAAATATTAGAGAAAAATCAATATAGGCCTATAATGATTTTCTTATAATATTTTATCGTAAGAGTCTTTCTGTTACTTTGTTAATGAAAGTTGAAAGTAATATAATCAGTTGAAACGCTTTAAGGGTGATTTCAAGAAGACCTATTATGGCCCTGTTATACAATGATGGGGGTAGAGGGGGATTTTGTGAAATTTTACATAACATTGAAGCCTTTCAAATTCTTTGGTTTTTTTAATCTCTTGCAAATTCATTAAACTCTTTTAAAATACACTTGTAAAATCTGAAAAATAAAGTTGTTTATATATGATAGTGTATATCTTAATGAATGGACGACGACCTCTGCTAAGATAACTGCTGCATTATGCGTAAAAATATTATTTCAGCTTGTGCAATATACTGCTTTAAACTCTATTGTCAATCGTGTCATTCTCAATATGGGTACCTGCGCAAAACATGCTATGCAGAAAATGGAACACTCACTCTGGTGGCTTGCCTCGAAGACCAAAAGTATTGAAGACAAGTTCCACTCGTTGATGAGGTCCTGCGAAAAATGTGTAGACACACTGCCGAGTCTCGCCATCAAGATTTGTCATATTCGGTGCATGAAACGTTCCATTCTGTGGTCCATCGGGAACACTTATAAATCTCTGGTCACACTCTGATGAAAACAAAAAATCACACATCAAAACTAATGAATACTAATATAAAAACATTTTGAATTTTTTAGATCACAATTTTTTTTTAAATTATACTTTTTTCGCCCCCTATATCCTACGATCTTCTGCGAGATTTATTAGTATTAACAAGTTGGTGTTGGAATATTTTATGCAACACGTCTGACATATAAAGAACAGACCTACCCTACCATATATCGAATGTTTAAATTTTCTAGTTCTGTAATTTCCCTGGAGGGTATAGCTTTTTTGGTTCTAGGGCCAGAGAGAGATCTACACCTGATAAATTATTGAAAATAGTCTTTTCTACAGAAGTTAGAGATATCATACTTGTTGAACATATACTTGTTTTTATAATCTTCAACATTTTTATCATTTTCAACCTTTCAAACCTAATAAGAGCAGGCCATTCACAAATTACGTAACACTTTCTTACCTATTTTTATTTAAAAAATCACTTTTAATGGCAATATAGATACTGCGATGATGTGATTATGACTGTATTACGTAATTTACATATGGATGACCCCTAATATAAAAACATAAATTTTTTATGCACGTACTTGATGCTTTGGCAGTGGTGAAAGGTCCCGGTGGTGGTGGTGGTGGTGCAGGTGGTGGCAATGACGAAATGTAATCTTGCTGCAGCGGTGGTACTTCAATTATTATCTCATGGGCTGAATTTGAGGATGCGGTGATGATTCATAGCACGCGAACAACATCCACCGCCACCGGGAAGACACCACACACCATATTAATTTAATACTGACTCTCGTTTCAAATTTTATAATTATATGTATTGTATATGCAATATTATACAATATAGATGAATTGAATTTTTAACACTTTTAGAAAAAATGTTAAATTTTCAAGTGAAAAGATGGATTGTCAACTAAATAAAGAATTTTAATCCACAAAACTAAATAGGATTATCTTGATACGGATTCCTGTGTCAATTTCCAGTTTCCGGGGCTGTTATACCATCGATATATAGTAAATTGTAATCACAATGATGAAAACCAGGTGATAATTTAGATTCGTAACTAAGTATATGTAATCCAGTATTCAATTAATACTCAGTCTTTAATGTTGGCTTCACTTTTAAAGACGAAAGCATTGACAATAGTTATAATACAATGAAGACTTACCTGTAGTAGTATGCGGACAGAGTAATAGGAGGAAGATGAAGGCAAGTGAAACGAAACTACTCCCAGAGGCGTGCCAGAGTACTGAAGCCATACTGTATCCTGCAAAAACTTGTTAATTTTACCTTCTCGTCTTACTTATTATTTAAATTTAATAAACTCTAAATAAAAACAGATTACATTTATTTTTAAACATCATTAAAGTGATTACCATATCGTCAGTGTCTGTTCAAGGCATATGAAGAGTAACGAAAGCTGATCCAGGAGATCATCTGCGGCGATAAAATAAAAAAAAAATATATATATACATATATATATATATATATATTTATTACTTTCAGAGCAGTTTTAAAGGTGAAAAAAAAGAGTATAATATAATACTATAAGCGCGTACCTCAATCATGCTTAAATGCTTTCTTCGCGACTGAATTACATATGTATTTATAAAATAATGAATAAAAATGATTAATCTTATTATGTTCTTTGCTCACTGTATTTTTATAAAAATATTTATTCGAAAACTTGATTTTTTAAATAAAAATAGGAGACAAGAAATTGAATGCACTTCGGTTATGAAGCTCACAATGGCACCTTGAATAAAATCTTGTCTCTTCTGCAAACTCTGAGGCCCACTTATCTTGTAATTCACTCCAGGCAGCCTGCAGCAGGCTGTGTATTTACACATCTCTGTGCTCATTTATTCGTGCAACAGTTTTCTACTTCCTTCGCAGCCTCAAAACCTATTACATTTATTCAGCTGTTTGTTGCTTTTTATAATGTGCCAAATGGATTTCTATATACAGCTGTGCGATGTTTAATGATTTAATCATAGGAAATCATCATCAATTCTATAATAGCTCGAAGAGAATAAATATTTCTATTATAATAAGAGAAAAATAGGGAAAAATAGAAAAGAAAATTTTTAAAATATTTTCTGCCGATTTTTTCATATTATTGACTACTAGTATAATAACGGCGTAGAGAATATATGAGAATAAAACCTCAGCGGATAAACCAGCATTTGAGGGGTAAAAACCACAATGGAAACAATCTGTATGTTTCGGACAAACCAGAACGCTTTTTATATTTATAAGTGTTCCAGTAAAATGGATACTGTTTCAATTTAAAAGTTCTCCTGTGTCCATTAGGAATAAAGCGGAAAAAAATGTGAAATCGCTACACTGAAGAGCGATGCTATATATGAACGTAACAATGAAATTGGCTTACTAAATAAAACTTTACCTCTTCTAGGCTTTCTGAACCTAAAAATACAGGTATCGAATATTCAAAAGAATATAATACACACAACTGGATCTATTGGTATTAAATTTTAGTTTAAATTACCACTTCTTGCATGCATACTTGCGGGGTTTAATTTCTGTATATAAATTTAGTATAATGTACTATACATAGTATACATAGAACAAAATCGGAAAGTCTGTGTTTACAAACTATGAATAACAATAGTTCTGAGAATGTAGAATCTAAACTATGAATATACAGAGTTTTTAAATTTATCTCAATTTTGTAGTTGAAATGTGAATTATTTAATTTATTTCTTTTTTCATTCTTATACAAAACATTTGTTTATATTTGAATTACTAAAATTCGTTACTCATTTAATACAGCTTGAAATGAGAGTTTGTAAACTTTTTCTCTTATTATTATTACTAGACAAATTTTTCTGATTTCATATTCTGGTTTTAAATTATTATTGGAGAGAATTTGCAAGAAATCAATTAAAGAGACGACTGAAATATTTTAAACGATTTCAATATGACATTTAAAATTAAATTTAAGGCATTTCGAGCGAGTTCAAAAGATTTTAAGAGATTGTAAAGGATTTAAAAATTTTTGAAAATTCCAAGAAGTACCATTGAAATATCTTTTTTCTTAGTTATACTAACCAGAGTTTGTGGTTAATATATAATTATAAATTTTTTAACCAAAATAAGCATCTTTATAAGTAACTTTAACCATCAGTTTTACCATTTTTAACCATTTTTTTTAGTGAAAGGTACCTTACGTACCTTTTTTTCCCCCATATAAAAACTGTGAGGATTGCGATTGAATCAAGAGAAAAGTAAATCTACCACGCCCTGAGGATGCATCTGAAAGATAGCGCACATAAAATCGAACGATAAAAAGTGATGTGACTCTGTTATCGATAAACTATCAGATGTGGTGAAATTCAAATTAAATAGTGATCGACTTCTAGAGTAGAGCTCGAAGGTAAAGCGAGTGTGCGCGAAGGATTTACTTTTTTTTTCTTTTTTGTTAAAGAAAAAAATAGAGCATAATACTTAATTATACATAGTTACATCCGACAAGTGGAATCTCTTCCCTGACTTATTGCAGGGCGAAAAATGAACACGCGTGCTGCTGATGGTTCGAGCAAGATCGAAGGAAATCTTTGCGCGCGTCGCCTACTTTTTGCGAGATACGTGTACGATCGCGTTCAGGGAAGCTATAAATTTGCCACGCCCTTGGCGTGCGGACGTCGCCCAAAGGATTAAACGAAAATAACGTTCGAAGTCATCAACCCGACATGATCGACGCAGTCGGCGCAGCCTCTCCTTTCCTCTCTCGTCGAGTTTAATTCACTTCATTGTCATGAAAGATACAAAAAATAACAATAATTATTTCTCTTTTAACTCTCAATGTTAAATTTCACCGTAAGGAGCCTAGAAAATGAAAATTTCAAGCCAGAAAACAGGGCGTAGTAATAGGGTCTGCTGCACCGCGCCCATGCGCTCGGCTAGAATAGCATGGTCAATAGTCCGCGATCATCTCCGAGATTCACATCTTGGAAAATTTCTATTTTTTCCAATTTAAATTTCTTCTATTCTGCTTTTAAAATTTCGAAAGCACTATCAAAGCCAAAAGTCCGATTCGCGGATAGTTGAGGTCTGACAATAGAAAAGGAATTAAGTAGATCGACTGAAGCGCTGGGCCAATTTAATGCGAATAAATTTGCATTGTTTTGAATTGCATTTTCTGCAATTTTGTCAAGATTTTTTTTTTCAAAATGAAAAAAGATTTGTTGTAGATTTCAATTTTTAATATCTGAAGAAATGGTGAAAATTCTAGAACTCGTGTGGTGATTTACTTTATTTTGATGATTTTTAGTATAATAATGGTAATTTTTAAAGGGGCAAGAGTGAACTCACCAGAGTCGTGTGCATTTTCGCGAAATGGCAAAGAATTCAAAATGTTGATTTAGCGAGGATGAAAAATCCCTCGACGGCTTGTTTTAGTTAAAATGTTCACAGTTCAACCTAAGGGTCGCATCGTAGTACTCGTGGGGTTTTTGAGACAATCTCTGACAACAAGGAAGAAACCAACCCGCACTATTCAGTCGCCATCAGTCTTCAATTCGCACTGTACCATTTTTTTCCCAGCGATTTTACGTCACCAAGTGAGAAAAAGGGGTTGATTGACCAACCGAGTGATTCTCGTCACGCCGAAGACAATAATGCAGCAGCGGGGCACCATCACTGTTTCTAAATACACTCGCGAGTCAGTTGGTCAGGTCCAACCGTACCGTCCACCCCAACACGCCCCAACTGACGATAGAGGTCGCAAGAGATGAAGGGGATGAGGGATGAGGGTAGCTAGTGGGGTAAGAGCGAGGGTGAAACCGAGGGATGGGATAACAGCAGATGTCAAAAACCGGCGCGGCGCATTGCCGGCACTCTCTGCGGATTTTGCTTCTATGACATACATATTCCCTAGTAAATACGTTCTGAAATAGTTTCGCGGTAATAAAAGTTACTGGATGTTACAACTGAGTTATGTATGTAATTGTTCTAAAACACGAAAAATAGGCTGATTTTTCTCATAAAAATAACTATATAGGAAATATTTTGTCATTATTTGAGTCTGAATTCTACGTAGATTCCTATATATATTTTCCCATATATAGGTTTACTACATGGGATTTTTCAATAGGGGAATAAATTCTTTTAAATAAAATAAATACTACATTGAATTGAATTTGTAACGCTTTTAAAAAAAAAAAAAAAAAAGTTAAATTTTCAAATCAAATTGAATGAAATATATGCGTATGTATTGAACAAATTGTTATTTCCAACAGAAAATAATATTAGAAGAGAGATGTGTAATATAGTTATACAGTAGAAAAAGAATTGTGCGGTCAGACGAGAAATTACTTTCACTTTCAGTTGTTTTTAAATTACATTGCGGATTGAAATGCTTATGTACTTATATACAATTGAACAAATTATAATTTTCAGCAGAAAATTAATTATGTTTTAAAGGAAAATTTGCTGTGCTGTAAAAGAGGCTTAATGCGACGATTAAATAGGATTGGTGGTGTTGTAATGAAAACGGCATCGATTAAGAAAGGTAATTCACATACAACTGTTTATTGAGACATGTAGAATACATCTGGCCATACACAAAAATCTTTGACACTTTAAATCAAGCTCCTAGCCAGAAAAAGGAACCATATTTGTAACATCGTTTTTCCTTCGAATTAAATCATTATGTTTAACTACGTCACACTAAAATTAGAGGCAACTTTTTAAATTGCGGGAAATTAAAAAAGCAAAGCAATCGGTAGCTGAATAGTAATAATTAAAAGGAATTTTAAAACACAGTAGTCGGGTAAAATTTGGATATATGTATGTACGTGTGTGTGTGTTCGCGTGCAATAATAATAATAATAATCACTATATAATTAATAGTAATAATAATCGTAGTTGTAATAAAAATTTCTTTTACAATGGAGCTGATAGATGGAGCGAAATCTTTATCGAAAGATACGTTTGCCTACATTTTTTTTTATCATAACTCATAATCTTCCCCCTCTTTTTTCTTTTCTTTTTTTTTTTTTTATTACCTTTTCGTCTATATCGTGTGGCCGTAACTTCGTTTTGTTTCTCCCTATCTCACTGCTAAATAACATCACGTCACAAAAAATGCATATTCGCAGGAATATAATATATATATATATAATTAAAAAAAACACGTTTTTGAGCCGTTATCAACGTGAATCATGCCGGCCCAAAAAATCACACAACATCCGCATGACACGGGTCAACCAAATATAAGAAGAGCCTAGTTCTTTTCCCGAGGATGTGTGCCGCGAATAAAGCGGGGCATTGACCGGGTAAAAGGGCGCGTGGCTATGGCGTCGCCAGCCACAGTGGTGCATTATCCTAAATGCGACCTAAAACCCCCCCAAGGCGCCCCAAACTTGCCACCATTCGTCATACAAAAAAGGTTTACAGAGAAAAAGGTGCGCGCGATAGTTGGGGCGCCCTTTAAAGCGGGGCCAGGGCCAATATCGTAACGCTAGTACCTAGATCAGTCTAAAGTCTCGTCACCGTGAACTGCCTTCGCCTTTTACCAGACATGCTCTTCCTTGCCCCCGCAAGCCGTACTCTTATATTATCTGCGCAATGTGTTTAGTTTATATATGTGTCACGTGTGTGTGGCTGTGTGTCCATTTGCTTTTCCTTATTAACCGATATCTCGGTATCTTAAAAAATTTTTTTACATTTTATTTCATTATAATTTGCTTCTACATGTATAATTTTATGAATCCTCGCCGTTTACAATTATTACAATTTTTTCGACAAAGACCAGAATTTTAATATGAAATATTATCATGTCACAAAAACCCACTCAGTATGATTAGCGATATTCATCCTTATTGTATTGTTAATATTAATATTATATCCTCGATATTATGCTTTTATAAATAGAGTAGGTACGTAGAATAGAAGGTAGGTGAGAGACAAGGTGGTGTCTAACGTAAGAGAATTTCGAGTAGAGGCTTTTCTCTGTGACAGTTGTGATAATCACGAGTGGGCCTTATCGATAAAATTAAAAGGATTCGGGCTGGGGGGGTTTGGGGGGTGGGGGTAGGAGTTTGGAACTGAACATTATTACTAGAAGAATATTTTTTTTTTCGCAGCCAATACGGCGGCGATTCAAAGAAAAAAAATTAGAATTAAGTAAAACATGAATAAAGATTAACAAAATGCTCATAAATATGAGGATTTGCGAGCAAATTTATCTTCGTCTAAACTGATTCTGTTGCTTTCCCATTATTTCTTGGTGTTACTCTCGTTCGTGTCGTATCTCTGTCATATTACGCGTGAAAGCCTTATGTGTTTCAGATTCGATTTTCGATCTTTTTTCATTTTTTTTTTCTCCCTCGTACAATAATTGTCGAGATTGAGATGATTAGTGGCTCAATTATTGAGGGCGTTAGATTTCCTTGGAACGTGAATGACAATCGCTTGAGAAAACCAACTAAACATTATAGAGTCTTCACGAGCGATAGTGGTCAGTTCAAAGAAAATTTAATACGTTCAACAATTGATGTATTTCTCGAAGCCGGATAGTTTTTTAATAAACGGATGATATATGAGACTTTTTATTAATATCAAGTACATAAATGAAAGGTCGCATATTCCTTCGTTTATCTGTTTTTTTTTCTTTTATCATCGGGGGTGCGTGTTTTACATCGAGTGGTGTGTCATTTTTTGTTTTTGTTGTTTTTTCTTTTCTTTCTTTTAAATAATCTCCAGAACAGGGGGTTGTCTGGGCTCCAGGGACAGGGACCAACTACAGCCCGCACTTACAACTCTTACTAATTAACTAACAGGCTAACAATAACAATAAGTCAACACTCAAAAGTGTGTGCTGTATGTGTTGATGCATTTGTATTCAATTGCGTACGTTTAGCGTTCTATTTCAATCTGTAACTATCATTATCAATCCGGTCGCCAGTCATCGATTTTCATCATCTATTGCATGAATGTGTGTTTTTGTGTGAGGGGATTTGCGTGTTTGACTTTTCGAATAAAAAATTTTTTAAGCATACTCGTGAAAAAAAATTTCGCGCTTTCTTTCCCAACTTTTAACACTCGCGTTTTCCCAGCCTTTACAAGGCGTCCCTTAACATCATTTCGGTTCTTTTCGTTTTCGTTTAAACGCGCTCCTAGCAATTAAATATATTATAATTTAGAAACGAGTGATCTCGTCACTTTTGGATACTGTGATTTGGAAATTTACTGTACAAGTGGGTTTTTTCTCATTCATGAGCAATATTTCCTTCGACCCGATCGGTCGTTTGTCTCTAGTTGTTACGAATGGCTACGAACGGATAAACCATGGGACAAACCAAGTCACAGAGACTTCACACAAGTTGCGGCTAGTAACCTTTCACACGTCGATTCTTTTCGCAAAACTTGTCTGACTCTTAATAATAATAGTTTCACTGACTGTACACATTATAGACCAACAATAGAAGGTCTAATCGCGCTGAGCGCGCTCCACGCACACATACACACACAGACACTCCACTTGACTCTTTCTCTCACTCTCTTTCATGCAAAAATTCCTATCTTTCTTTCTTTCGCTTATTTAGTTTCCTTACATTTGTTCGCTCTCGACGACTTTCTCGCATATCAAAATTAGTCAACTACTCCTCAATAATCCGCAAACATTCAAGAGTCCTCTTAATTAATACGAGCCATCACAATCTCAATGTCAGCTTCGCCGATCTTCTTCGCTTGGCAGTAAACAATGTGACAATGCAGTTAGTGGTACTTAGAGTAGTATCGTAGTATCGTAATAGTAGTACGGGGTGGGTGGTCACTCCGATGTAAAATAATACAGTCCCAGTGGCACATCACTACATAATCACAACAACAGCCGGCGATGGTGGCGGCGCAGAGCGCGGTGCTGCATTTCTTTGAAACATTTACAATTATTCTCATCTTTCAGCGGAACAACAATATGAATAAACTTTTACAAAGTTTTCATTTTTTTCATACACTCGCTCACTCGCCTCCCTTATTTATTTAGCTTTCTTGTCCCCTTACCCAAAAATCACGTTGGTTCGTTCACGAATCTCGCTCGTTTATTTGCAAGCTGGCAGAAGTTAGCTCCACGATTGAAAGCTGTCTTGGTACCATTTCGGATCGTCACCAGACCCAGCGCCACCACTACCGCCACCGTTTACACTCGTCAATCCATATGTGTTACCCAGTGGTTGTTGGGCAAGGGGCTGGTTTCCCCAGCTGCTCTGGAAGCGACGTTTAGATTCCCCCTGGTTCTGGTGACCCCCGTCAAATTTTCGTTTACCTGCTGTGGAAATATACCAATCGTCAAAAACGGGGATAATAGCTTTTTTTTCTTCAAAATCTTTTTTTTTTTTATCTATTACTGGTTGGCCTCTTGAATCGTAGAAAAAAGTCCAGCTTTCCATTGTGCAATTTAAAATAATGTAATTTTGAAACATTTGAAATCTTGCAAAATCTCTTGACAATCCTTAAACCGTTTGGAATTCCTTTGAAGATCTATATAGAATTATTAAAAATCTTGTGAAACCAATGGTAGATTTTTTTCTATTAAAAATGCAAACCTTGCCTAAATTCTGGATCCAATAGCCAATCAGTATTGAGACTATTCTATTTGCTTCGAATTGTAAAGTTAAGCTTCACACTTCCAATGTTACAACCCTGCAACTGTACACTTTTCCAAGTCAATTACTTGTCCTTTTCTTAAAAGAAAAGAACTTTCACAATTTTGACTATAATTATCAATGAGTAAGGTGATTTTTTTTCTTTAATCTCGCGCCCTTATTCTGTGTTATTTAGTAGTAGAAGATACTAATTTAATTTTTTCAGATTTAAAGCTCTCCAACCAATTGTCGGTAATTTCCAAAAAATTAGGTCAATATTTTTTCAACAAATAACAAAATAAGGAGATCAGACATGAAGAAAAAAAATTTCATTTGAATACAGATGAAAATAAAATAGCACTAAACGACTTTTTAATCATTTTGGTATTATCAAATTTTTTCATATAAACTAGGAATATTAAATGCACACAAATCGTTGATATTCCATCATAAATGCAAAGTGATTAAAAAGTCGTTTTGAACGATTTCAAAGTTGTAACGAGAGGTGTAGTCACTAAAAATGTAAGCTGAGTCTGCAATGAGCTTTAGTTAAATGTCGTAAATTTGTTAAAAGTTAATCCTTAGCTTTCTACAGAGGTTTTAGAAAAGAGACGAAATGATTTTAAAAATTATGAAATTTATGACTTCTTATATCAACTCATTCTAGAATCAGCGTTAATTTAATAATCTAAATAATCTAATAATCGCATGTTATTAGTATTGCTTGGAAACGTCACAAATACCTTGGAGGGAAAGGAGGGATAAGTCAATTACTGTAATGCAATCCTATAGAATTCCATAACGAATGCATAGAAATGCACTAGGCACTTGGTGAATCGATAATAATTGTCATCAATGACTGACACTTATTGGAGAATTTTTAAACCACGGTAGAAGTTCTCTTTTCCGGAGTTAAATTCTTCTTTAGAATTTTTTCTAAAATTATTGTCTTCTTAGAAATCAATGTAAGAATTATTCTAAACTCTATTACTATATTCTTCGACTCGTAAACTATGTTTTTAGGGTTGCTACAGCTTCTCGATTTTCGAGGATATCTGTTTAAAATCTTTTAAATTGCTTAGTCAAACTCTCATTAAATTAATATTTGTGAGGAACGTGGTACATAAATAATTGAAATTATTCAAACCTTCAATGTGAAGAGATTTTGAAAAATTATAATAATTATTTCAATAGAAAGAGTCGAAAAGGGTATGTAGTAAAGGTTGTTAATTTAAGAGCAAACTGGGCATTTCTTCACCGGATTCTTGTATCTGCAAAAAACACAAAGTTTTTACAGAGAAACCTATTATATCAATTCTTTCTAAAAAGCAATGCTATTTATTTTTTGTCAATATTGTACGTCGGTTTTCTCATTCATGTTTATATTTTGTTGAAATTGATTGATATATTTAATTAAATATATATTTTCTGTCATTTCCAAAAATTTCATTTCAGTGAGATATATTCCTCTGTTTACAAATAAGTAGCTGGAAAGAAAAATATATAATACAATCGGAAAATTGTGACGCTATAGTTTAGCATTTACATGTGGTAATTGCCAACTTCACGCTCGCAATAATAAACACTGTTTAATCAAATTAGGCCATCTACCTCTTTTTCGTTCAGATACGAGGTAAATAGACTAGTTTTAGTGAAAAATATTATTGCAAGCGTAAAATTGACAAAAACTAAATTTGCTCTTAATGGTAAAGTATCACATGCCCTTAAGATCAACAAATTTCCTGACTTTTAATGGTATTCCAGACTCTGTAGCAACCCTGATTAGCGTATTGAAATCGCAATACAACAACAAATAACTTGAGAAACTTTCACAACTCAATCAAAATAAACAATCGATTTAATTACGTATTTAATGAATTATTTATGAACTCGATACAAAACGAAGTATCGAAAATATGTAAAGATGTAAAGAATCGTAGAACCAAGTACATAATTATACAGTGCACTGCTATACATACATCGTCAACGGTTGTGTTCCATATCAAACTGCTTTTACAAGTATTCGCATTCACTCGGTAATCGTTTAAAAGTAACGCGAAGAGGAACATAAAACAATTTAAAGCAAGCTCGCTTAGCAAGACGTAGTATATATACGTATTACAAGCTCGGCTTTCGCTACTATCAAAACGAAAGATGCGAGTAACTATTAAAATCGTGCAAGCGATGTGAATATGAGCTTGTAACATATATACATTTCATACAAGCTCTCTCCAAAAGGCAGGTGCGACTAGCCATGTATAATAGTGGCAAGAAATAGTTAAGGTGCGATTATGTAGACTAAGTTAGACGAGTATCGTATTAATATTAAAATAAATAAATAAATAATTAATTAAGTAAATGAATAAATAAGATAAATAGATGATTCGTTGTGGAGATACAGACCATCCTCACCTGGTAAACTTCCCTTGGCGCGGACCCCCCCACGAACGGCTGGCCGCTGGACCCCACGGGCCCCTGAGGTTACGGGGTTGTGTCCCCGCCTGGCTGGTAAACGGGCTTGGGGGCCACCGACCCGGCCACGCGCCACCACTCCACGCCCACGACCAGCCTGACCAAACAACACACACCCAATCGTTACCCCATGTCATTTTTAATGCTTTTAATGCATTTAATGCAATTAATGCAATTAATATCATCACTAAATTGATTTCTAAATTTACTATTGCAATTTGCTTTATTCCAAATTAATCAACATTTTTCACTATTTTTTCACTATTTTTCAACATTATTCAATTTAGTTATTATTAAAGAGATGAGGTTTTATATATATATATATATATATATATATA